>JAFHBV010000100.1:0-92308 GCA_019022785.1 Pseudomonodictys pantanalensis
GCGCATAGATGCCTCTAGTACCCGCAGCATCGAGCGTGAGGTGGTACTCGATGGCCCACTTCTTACTACGCAACCCAACTAGTACATTCTTCGCCCACCTTCTCGGCCTGCAGAAACTCGGTCGACGGATTGAGCGCGACCACTATAAGCAGCACCGGTATCGGCGTATAGCGATTTTCATAGTTATACCCCTGTCCCGTCAAGCTCATAGTAGGGAGACCGAAGCCAAGCACCCGAGCTCCAGATGCTGTAGCGTTTGCATATCCATCCGGTCGCAGAGCGATTCGGCGGCCAATGACCAGAGACGGGGATCGCGGGAAGCAAGAACATGTCGCGATTCTTCGTGCATGGCAAAAAGCAATCAAAAGACACGTCTCTGGAGGCGTCTGGGCTCGCGAGCCCCTGCTGTGGATAGACTCTGGTGCGTTGGCCAGAGTTTTGCTGGTCACAGGCGGTGGGCCAAATTTGCAGTGGGGTAGCATCCATGCAGAATCGTCGTGGACCCTGATGTGCAGTTGGAGCAGGAGATGTCGCGCGGCAGCTAGGTGTCAAAGCCAAGGGCCTTCCTTGTTCCTCGAACAATGGCCTTCCTTTGTGATGTAAGGACGATGAGCTGGTCGGCTCTGGCGCTTGGTCTTGGTTTGTCGTGGCATGGTGAGGGGGCCGAAGAGTCGTGTTCGGCACAATTAACCCGGCTCGTGCGATTGCGGCATCAGATCTGTGTGACCGAATTTCTGGCGGTGGTCTTGTGCGAATGCATCCGTCCATCGCTTGTGAAGAAGCATTGCCAAAGAAAGCGGGCAAGGCCATGTCGTCCATGGGCGCGTGGGATGCGTCTGTGCGGGGCAGAGGCATGCTACTGGTACCGACTGGCGACCGACGACAAGACAAATGCAAAGACTAGCTGCCCTATTCCCAATCCCCCCCTCCGTCTCCTACCCACTGTTCTGAAGGCGGTCTCCCAGTCCCACAAGCAATACTTGCCCGCGCCCGCGCCACGCCGCCCTGCCGCCGCTCGTCTTCCCCGCAATCGCCTCTGCCACGACCGCGCTGCACCCTACTTCGTACTGTCTACCCGTACATAGAGCCCAGTGCGACACACCCGCCCCGTATCGAGCATTGAAGGGTCGAAGCAAGACATTGATTTGGCCGCCGCTGACCGCTGCTGTGCTGCCTCTAACCGAAGCGAGACAGTCGGGTCTGCCTCTGGAAAGGCACCTGAGGGAATGAGCAGGCCACATGAAGATGGTAAGCGTCTTCTGACCATGCTCCGAGCCCTCAGTCACCCAACTTCACTCCACACGCTGCGCCCTGCCCGACCGTGGCGGTAGTGGCCGTAGAGCGAGCCCACGCCTTCACCGCTCCCGTCTGCCATAGCGATACTCCGACCCTGGCCGGACCAGCGTTCTGTGGGCCCTGCCTTGCTGTACAAGACCACGGCGCCGCAACGCGTCCGCCCTCCAGATCCCCTAGCCGTCCTCCCTTGTTGCTTTCCCTTTGCCATCGCCTACGTCTACACGCTGTATTCCGCGATAAATGGGCTTGCATGCTGATATCCTGACCCCGCCAGGCTCTCCCCACGAAGAACTGCTCTCGCCGCTGCAGCCCGTCCTCCGATTCGCCCACGATGTCTCGCTGCCCAAGAACAAGAGCACGAGCAACCTGCTCTCGCATGCCCCCGTCTCGCTGTCGGTGAATACAAAGCGTATGAGCATCGACGCGGGGCAGCTGGACAGAATGGCCAGGTGAGTCAGCACCATGCAGGGCAGTGCTCTTTGCAGTTTAGATCGCTCTTTCCCTGTGAATGCAGGCTCACGCGTGTTTGCAGGTCTCCCATACTTCCAGAGCACGAGCACGGCCTGGGAGCCTCTGGTCTCCGCCGCATTCGCCAGCTGCCGGGCCCCAGACTCCCGACTGCCCCGCGCACTGCTTCACTCAACATCACTCCGCCCGTCTCGAGGCACCCCTCTGGATCCGCGCCCTCCGCCCCAGGCTCCCCGACGCTCGCTTTTGGGGAAGACCTCCACCGCTTTCCTACCGAATCACTACACTCGTTCTCGTTTGCGACCCAATCCGAGGAGTTCATACACAACCGCCAGAACGTCTTGAAGAGGTCAATCGACTTTATGCAGAACAAGCTTGGCTGGGCAGCCACAAACCCCGGCATAGCAAACGCCCAGGCAAAATTGAGTGGGGACCAGGAAGTACAAAGCATGATGGAATTGCTCACCAGGGCAAACCTCATTGGAAACGAGGCATCTGGCGCCCACGGCCTCGGAGCTATAGGACCTCTAACAGGGCCCGCCGAAGTCGACGGCGAGAACTTGTTCGAGAAAAGCTTCCTTCCAGTGGAGCGATCAGCCAGTCCCGACAGCATGCTGGAACCCAAATCGCCCAAGTCCCCCCCGCCGGATGTGACGAATGGTGTCAAGGTTGACGGGAACATCAACTCGAGCACTCCTCCAGTCTCAGACCCCGCCTCCGACGCACCTAGTCCAAAGACTTCAAGCCCCCCGCCTCCATTGCAGCAACGACCCCCGCGCGCCGCCCTCAAGCGAACCCTGACCGATGTTGCTCCTCTGACGATACAAAGTCAATTACACGATGCTCTAGCCCAACCATACCTAATTGGAGAGCAAGGTCATGTCAACCAGATCGTGTCTCCGACAACCGTTCCGACAATACCGCAAAGTGCTTCTAACGTACCTGGACCCCATTCTGGTGGACCCGCACCACACGGCCATGGTAGCCGTTGGGCTCCCGCTGCTCAAGCCATCTTCACGACCGAAGCGCAAGCACCATGGACAATCACTGCCGCGAACGACCTTGCTTGTCTCGTGTTTGGCGTGACCAAGGCTGAGGTGCGGAAGCTGGGCATCCTAGAGGTCGTCAAGCAGGAGCGACGCAAGTGGCTGGAGGACAAGCTGAAGGACCCCGAGCTTGGGTCGAGAGCTGCGCGAGAGGCGTACAGTCAGAGTCAGCAACCCAGCCCCGCTCCAACTACTACCCTGAAGGTTGGTAACGGGGTCACAGCGAGGCTGCTCAGCAAGCCTTCTTCACGCAAAGTCGCAGAAAGACGGGCCAAGACCGACGATGGAAGCGGCTCTTCATATGCACGCAAATCGAACGTCAAGGGTGGATTGAATCATGAGCCAAAAGGCTCAAGAGGCGTTCTCCTGTGCGGCGATGTTGTCCCGATTCAAAAGCGGAATGGCGCAACTGGCTCTGCGAGCTTGTGGGTCAAAGAGAAGCGCGGTGGTCTAATCTGGGTCTTGGAGGAGATTGCTGAAGACGTGGTATTCATCAACGTCGACGAGGTTGGTTGCGTGTCGAAGGGAACCGGAGCGATAGACGCGGTTTTCGGAAGCGACCGATTACGGAGAGGTATGGACCTCAAACGACTGATCCCAGCAATTCCGCGACTCGAAGGGACGAACACTGGAGCGTTAAACTACGAGAAGATCGCCGAACTCCGCAACTTCACTGCTCGGACATCGAATAGTATCAGCATCCCGGTGACCGTCGAAGCCTTGCCAGGCGAGCCAACTTTCCGTGTTTCGAGCTTCCCTCACATTGCAGGCATCATTGTCTTGTCCGCGTCAGATCTAAAGATCGCGAGCTCGAATTCTGTATTCTCAGCTGCTCTTTTCGGGCAAGCGCGTCCTGAAGGAGTGCACATCAGCAAGCTCATTCCTGCTTTCGACCGAATACTGCACATCATGACAGATGAGGACAAAATCGAGCTGGTCGATGGCATTGTAATACCAGAGCATAGCTTCCGTAGAGCTCGTGCCCTACTTGCTATGCGGGAAGGTAGTGGCGATGCTGCTGCAATATTCCTCAAGCCCAGCGGGCTTCCGGCGCTGCATCGCGATGGCGCTGAGATCATGGTTGATGTGCAGATGAGGGTAGTGAAGAGTGAACCAAAACCACGTTTCGATCAACATGTGATAGAGGAGGAGAGCACAAGTAAGAGAAACGGGGCAGAGCTGGTTTATGCTCTGTGGATCACGTACTCCAGGCAGCTGCACGCGGCAAACCATGGGGTTGGTCCTGTGACCCCACTCGTGTCACGCCCCGGTACTCCTCCACACCAACCATCACCAGGACAGTCAACCCTAATCACACCCGAAGAAGCTCCACCCGAACAACCCAGCACAAATTCTGCGCCCATTTCTCTACTCACACAACAACTTCAAGGCGCAACTCAACCCGCATCACCACCAAATTCAGCGCGACCACGAGCAAAATCACCCATGGCGGCGCCAGAAAAGGAGGAGCCTCCGAAGAAGAAGACCATCGGAGACTTTGTCGTGCTCGAGGACATGGGACAGGGCGCGTACGGCCAGGTTAAGCTATGTCGGTACAAAAAGAACAGCAACAAGAAAGTGGTCATCAAATACGTCACAAAGCGGCGCATTCTCGTGGACACATGGACACGCGATAGACGGCTGGGTACCGTACCTCTGGAGATCCACGTCCTCGATTACCTCCGACGAGACGGCTTCAAGCACGATAACATTGTCGAAATGTCCGACTTCTTCGAGGACGACATCAACTACTACATCGAGATGGTACCGCATGGTCTACCTGGTATGGATTTGTTCGACTACATCGAGCTCCGCGTCAACATGGAAGAGAAGGAATGCCGCAAGATCTTCGTCCAGGTTGCCGAAGCCATCCACCACCTGCACACCAAAGCCAAGGTGGTGCACCGCGACATCAAGGACGAGAACGTCATCCTCGACGGTGAGGGCAACATTAAGTTGATCGACTTTGGTAGCGCCGCGTACATCAAGAACGGACCGTTTGACGTGTTCGTTGGCACAATCGGTACGCCCCCCCCCCCTTTCACAGTCAAGTTTGTTTGCATACTAACATTGACCAGATTACGCGGCGCCCGAGGTACTCGCCGGCAAATCCTACCGCGGCAAAGAGCAGGATGTCTGGGCGCTCGGCATCCTCCTCTATACCATTGTGTACAAAGAGAACCCGTTCTACAGCATCGACGAGATCATGGACCACGAATTGCGTGTTCCGTGGGTCTTGAGCGAGGAGAGCCTCGACCTTATCCGATTGATGTTGGACCGCAACGTTGAGCAACGAATTACGATTTCCCAGGTCTTGGAACATCCCTGGTGTCAGATGGTTGATACGCCGTCGTAGAGAGCCAGGTGACTGCGCAGTCCTAGAAGAGGAGGGTGAGCAGTGCGTGCGTTTGATGCGTCTGATATATCCAATAGACGAGGGCGAAGACAAGGGGTACAAGTTGAGCACGGGGGGTTAAGAGGAACCTGCATATAGAGCCGATGTCGAGAAGGAAGGCTTTCGGCGATTGATATTAGCGATCTTGGTTTGCGTTTTGCATGGGTGAAGGGCAAGGAACGGGATATCTATGATGGAGGTTCATTGCTAACTGCTGCTCATTGCTGAGGCAGCTCGAGGGAAGACATTCCTAGTGGCATGGTTACAGACTAAAATGTATACCCGACTTTGGTTATTGCTGCATCATGCGATTGGCCTCTCATCTTGAGCTGTGATTTGACATTTATTTCAGGAAACGAAAGATCTACCAGTGCATTTTTGTTTCTACAACCCCGCATCTTCGGGCGTCGGCGAAACAACGAGGCTGTAAGTTGCGGCTGATGGGCAGCGACACGTTCGATCATCAGCATACCACCACCCTAACTTCTAAGATTGAGGGTGGTCCCTTAATCGGCCAAGCCTATTTTCCCTTTCCAGCATGTCCACCTCTCGGCGTTGGCGACAAAACGTCGAGGTTCAACCCCAATCCAAGGTTTGATAAACAGGGCTGTGCTGCTGCTGCCGCGCTGGCGGACCCGCTTCCTCCCATCTTGCATGTCGCCGCGCCCGCGTAGTTTTCTCATCCGCAGCACGCGCGCAGAAATCAGGACTCGTGATTCGGAGGACCCACATGTTCGCATCGGAATAGTCATGCTGTTTGCTGCCCATTGTTTCGAGTAGAGAGTGGTTGATCGGATGGGGGTTGGCGTACGCGGTACGCTGTGCCCAGCTGGTGTGGCAGGGGGAGACTGCCTTGGGCAGCGGGGATTGGGTTGGGTGAGGCTGTTCGATGGTAATTGTGAGTTAGTGGGATGAGGAGGTTGAGTCACGGTTCTTGTGCTTCATGCGTTCCTAGATTGTGGAGTAGTGTATTGAGAGGAAGGTTCAGCTGGGAAGTTGCTGTTGGGGTACGGCGAGGTTCGCAAGGTTGCCCAAAGCAATGCAATTGCTATCGCGAAGGCTTTGCGTGCGCTTCTGGGCTCGTATTTTGTGCGTGACTTGATCGTGCAGCAAGTGGAGGTACAGCTGGATAGTTGAGAGATAAGTACTGTGGAGTGCATACGGCGAAGTTGACAGTGTCTCGGCTTGAGGAGACGTCGTCATCACAGCGCCCGTAAAGTTGCGCAATTCAAACGGCACATTGCAGTAAGAATTCAACACCATGCTGTAGGATCGCGGCGTTCGATGACTTTCAGCTGGTATCGTCTGAGAGGATTGTGAGGAGGTGGGTACCTGCGGCGTTGCACTTTTGACGAAGAGATGCCGCGCATGCATGCAATTGCTGGTCTTCGGCGGCGTCAATGGACTTTCAGTACTTAGTGAGGTCACAAGAGGCCGTGAAGTGGATACCACGGATTTCGCAAGGCTGTCCGAAAGCAACTGCGATCGTGAACGTGCTCTCTAGCTTTTGCTCCCGTGCTCGGCTGTTCTTGCGGCCCACGATGATTTGGCTGGCGATGAGCGCATAGCGAAGAATCGTTTCGCGCAACTGCGGATCCCCACAGCCCATCGCAATACTGTCCGGCGGCTGCACTGTTTCGAATGGCGTACACGATACTTCATTGCGGCGCCCAGTAGTGTAGCTATCGCAAGTAGCATTCCCACATCCTTAGCTTTGACGTCACGCATTGAAGCCGTTCACAATCCAGACGCTCCAAAACAACGCCGAAACGAGGCTCATGCTCCAGCGACATCTTTAGAAGCTTACCAGCATCCTACCGGCAGCGGCCGAACCATCGCTCCCCGCTACGCGAGCGCTCCCATCCAATTGTCCGCTGCTCACCGTCGCATCCGGCGTGTCGCACTGCCACACTTTACGGCGGTGCGCATGCTTTTAGCTGGCCTCGCCGATTGGCCGACCTCTACAACACCTCGTATTCTGACGATTTGGGGCCGGCGCTTGTCCACTTGAAGACTTGCTTAAACCCTTTTGGCGAGATATGAGCCTCAGCCGTCAGGCGCCTCAGCAATGCGTGGCCATGTCGCGCTGAAAACCCCTGCTCTCACGCGCCACACCTCACCCCCGTCGCTGTGTAAGGCGCAGATAGCGCCGGATCATCAGCCACTTGGAACCCTCGTACTCAGCAGCAGACGAGTATGATGTTGCGGGGAGTCGCTGGGAAATATGTATCGACTGGCCCGCCGCTCTTCGGAGCCTCTTTTCGAGGGACAGCATTTCCTACCCACCATCAAATGCGATATACGGAGACCAACTCGACGACGAACGCGGCCGCGAACACGATAACACGAGTGCGGGACGACTAGGACGACATGTTGTCACCCAATGGCGCCTGCCCGAAGGCGATTGCGGAGAGTATCTACTCTATCGACTCGGGATATGATTCGAACAGTCTGTTTGAGAATGACGGAGTGCTGAGAGTATGTCCATTCGTTCCTGTCGGTTGCGCTCGCGGCTCACGATGTATAGGCGCAAGCCAATGGAGCTTCTTCCAGCGTAGCAGACCTGGGCTTTGAGAGCCTTCGACTTGTATGTGACCTCAATGTCAATTCATGGGTTTGCGCTCAACATATACAGGGTCAGAACATCCCAGTGAGATCCAAAGCGCCCGCGATCGAACTGCTCGGATCGAACCTCAATGTCTTCACCACCCAAGACACCGCCGACCATGCCTTCTTCCTACCGGAGATATCGAGCGACAGCGAGTCCTGCTTCGAGTGTGAGTTCTGGCGCACCACCAATCCAGGGGGATATACCAAGTGCGAGGGCTGTAGGATACCGAATGTCGTAGACCCTTCGGCGCTCTCCAAAGATTCGTGGAAAGGGACTGAACCCGTCCCGCGACTCGAGATACCCAGCGAGCCATACAACAAATCTACACGGAAGGCTGATACGGCCGCACGCTGTTCAGCATGCGAGCTCTCGGCGCTCATGGACCCCAATGGCGACAATCGTTGCTCAAGTTGCGCCCCAGCTGTTGGCCTCCTTTCTCCGATCTCGCCTTCAAGCGCTGACTCACCCTCCTGCGTTAGACGTTCACGTGCCGGGCGGAACTCCAAGCTGCCTGCTTCCGCAGTCAACAAGCTTCAGGCATGGCTCGACGCGAACACCGATAATCCATACCCGGACGCCGCGACGAAGAAACAATTGGCTGAGGAGTGTGGCATTGAATTGAGACAGGTGAGAACATGGTTCACCAACGCTAGAGCGAGACAATTGAGCGCTTTGGACACGAGCCTATCCGGAGGCTCTGCAGAAGAAAGGTATACTTTGATTCCCATGCTCAATTTCATCTCTAACGTGCCATCAGATCTGCTAGTCCAGCCAATTACCCACTGCCTCAGCTGCAGACACCTGGGATGTCGGTATATCCCACTCCAGATACTCCAGCAACGCTTGCGACCCAGAGTTTGAACAGCCTGCTTGCCAACGAATACCCAACGAACTCCCATCCAAGCAACGCCAGTGGCCTACCCGCATACGGCAACGAAACGGTTAACAGCCCACTCAACCCAATGCTCAGTATGACAGGCTTCACACACGCCCACAACAACGAGAATTGGACACCTTCAATAAATCCGTCCTCGCCTGTAAGCCGCCGCCGCGCACCCTCAGTGACTGCTGCACAACAACCCTCGCGAAAGGGGAAGAAGAAGAATTATCGCGCAAACCATACCGCCATGCTCTCGCCCATCTCACCGATTGTATCGCCTACTCGCGATCATGAAGCCGAAGCCGAAGGCGAACATTGGCAGTGCACGTTTTGCAGCAAGAAGCTCGCGCCAAAGTCCTGGCGCCGGCACGAAGAAACGCAACACCGGCCGAAGTACCAATGGACATGCATGCTCTACGGCCCGCGCCTGACATTGCATTCGCGCAGCAACACCTCCTCGGTATGCGCCTTCTGCATGGAGAAAAACCCCGACGAAGCGCATTTCGTCAACAACCACCGCATTGATGATTGTGCGAGGCGGGAAACCAGCGAGCGAACATTCTTCCGACCGGACCATCTAAGGCAGCATGTCAAGAACTTCCACAGCGCATCGCTGTTCGACGTCGTTCAGGCACGGTGGAAGAGGCCCGTGGATAACTCTGCGACGAACTGGACGTGTGGGTTCTGCCAGAAGAAACTGTCCACGTGGGATGAACGCGAGACACACATCGCCGACCACTTTGCTAAGAGAATGACCATGGATTCGTGGAATGTGGAGCCCACTACCTCCCGGACAGAAGTCACAGCGACACCGAGGCGCAGGATAACAGAGAGCCAGAGCGATGACCACCCCGGTGCCCTCGCGCGCTTATCCAGGTCATTCACTCGCCGCTCGACGCGCAACTCGATGGCCGCCGCCTCAAACGCTTTCATGGCGCCCTTCGCCAACACTTTCGATCCGCTTCCCGCATCCTCCTCAACGTCCGCCATGAGCCTCGCCATGTCTGAAGCGCCCGTGCTTCCCGACATCAACACTGATCCGCTCATGAACCACTACTTCGATTGGAGCTCGATTCCGACGAGTATGGATACTTCAGGCTCGCAGTACCCAACTAACTCGACGGCGCAATACCCGGTACCGGGAGCGGGTTACGGAGCAAGCTATCAGTCCATCTCGCCGGTGTACGATCCAAGTCTCAATGCTGAGATGAATATGGATCTGTACAGCCATCCTATTGATTATCAGCTCTGGGAGCCGACAGAGGACGATGAAGCGCGACAACAGCAGCAGGGGCAACGGCAGCACCAGCACCAAGGACGACAACACCAGCAGTGATGTCTTTTTCTCTCTTTTCCGGATTGGCGTTTGTGGTAATTCGGAGGCTGCCTGCATACCAGCGGCGTAAAATGGCGTCTCTGGATTCATTTTTTGGGGGCTTTCTTTGTTTCCTATCTGTCATACTGTAAAATACCCCGAACGCAATTTCCTTGAGCATGTATAGGGCGTTCAAAGCGTTGCATCTTCATATTCCTATCTGTTTAGGGGTATAGAAAGGATCTGCAATAGAAAATACCATCATCGTCATTTTGATCAACGCTGCTTCCTCGTCAATTCGCCCACCACTTTCGACGCTGTGACAATGCCCTAACAGGCCCCACAGATTTCCTGATCAAGCCTCACGCTGGAGTCGTATCCTCTTGCGTGGCCCCTAGATATTCTACGTTTCTACGCTCAAGGTACGTAGCGTCTTCTCCATAGTCCACCAGCTTCTTCATCAAGACCTCGTCAACCTCAACCGGCATGAACCCAAAGCACCCCCAAAACGAGGCTGTACCGTAGACGGAGACAAGGCTAGTCGTTTGATATCGCTGAGCAATGGGCAGGATTTTGTCAACGCAGACCCTTGCATGACCACCTCCTCGGACTTCCGGCAGAATAGCGAGATCGTGGATGTAGTACTGGTCAGAGGTCGGAGCTATGCCCTTGAGCAGGGTGTCAAGGGCTGGTGGTTGCCGGCGAGGGATGGGATGAGAGATTACGTAGCCGCAAAGCTCGTCGCTGTCGACTTTCACGAGAGCTAAGCAACCTTCGGGAAAGAGCTTGACGCGTTCGGCGAAGACTTGCGAGCTTTCTGGGAGATCGGGGTGGATCTTGTCGGCGAGGAGGACGAGGCTTGGGATGTCGTTGGGGAACATTTGCCGCCAGGTTACCTTGGGCTTGGAGGCGAGGTTCGCTTCTTGAAGGCCCATTTTTGTGTGGGCAGGGATCAAAAAAGTATAGATTGGTAGGAATGAAGAGCGGTGGAGCTCTAGAGCGAAGTTGTGCTGGAGTTTGCTGTTGAGCTCATGCTTATTCATCTGTTAGGTAAGACCTTGCGACCTATCTGCAATATACAGACTCAATCAATCAAGTCGTTCACGTTTATGAGATCTTTATAGTACATTTAGGCTGGCTTATCTCCGGCCCTCTATCAAACAGAGGGAATAATAAATATATAATAGTTAGCTGTTCGGAGTGTTATGCCTCGACGTTTCTTGTGTCTTCCGATTTGTGGAGAGCTTGATCTCAGCTTCTTTACATAAGCCACTCCAACCCCGAGTCTCCACTCATGCTCATGATTTGAAAGTGGCTGAGGAAAACAGCTTGCCATGTCTCGCCAAACAACATTCAGCGGCCAAATAAGGACACAGTTGCAAACGCCACCAATAAAGCCACCGAACAGTCTCACCAAGCTCAGCCAAGCCTTTCCGAAGGCTGAAACTTGCGAGTGACCTACCTCTTTACACTCCGATTCCGTCCTAAATCGGCCTGGGGATCGATAATCCAGAAAGCATGAGACTTCTAAACGTACATACCCTCCACTTGCAGTCTTTCATGGATGAGAGGAACGCACCACCCTACGCTATTCTCTCTCATACTTGGGGGGAAGATGAATTGACTTTCGAGGAGCTCGCCGGTCCAAGACTCTCTCAAGATAAGACATCCCAGGGTGTCTGGAAGATTCTGAAGTGTGCGGAAGAAGCAAAAAGGGCTGGCCTTGACTATATCTGGGTCGACACTTGTAAGAACTGTGGCCCATAAAGTTTTTGCGTAACACCGTTTTTCATCCGCATCTAATGATCCATTAGGCTGCATCCAAAAGTCGAGCAGTGCGGAACTTTCTGAGGCAATTAACTCGATGTTTCGGTTCGTCCTAAGTGTCAATGCTTCCCACAGAACTGTACCCTAATCCGATTGTGAAGGTGGTACAAACGATCGGCTGCATGCTACGCTTACCTGAGTGATGTCCAATTCGACCAACATGAGACACTGGGTTCGTCTCGCAATGTCCACGAAACAGGCTGGCTAAAGACCTTTTCCGCTAGTAGATGGTTCACAAGAGGCTGGACCCTTCAAGAGTTGATTGCACCCAGACGCTTGACATTCTTCTCCAAGCAGTGGGAAGCCATGGGCAACAAAGCGGAGTTGGCATCAGTGCTGTTTGAGATTACATCCATTCCAAAAGATACGTTGATTTACGGCGACACCTTTGGGCAGTCGGTATCGCGCCGTATGAGTTGGGTTGCGAAACGCCAAACGACAAGGATTGAAGACATGGCTTATTGTCTGCTCGGGATCTTTGACATCAACATGCCCTTGCTCTATGGAGAAGGACGTTATGCTTTTCAGCGACTACAGGAGGAAATTATCAAGATAACAGACGATGAGACGATTTTTGCGTGGAAAGCCACTACCTCGGGCTTTGCCATATGGAGGAGCCTGTTTGCTCAGTCGCCCGATGAGTTCGCGGACAGCGGTGGCTTTGTTCCCATTTCCGGATTCAGCAACGTACAAAGTCACGTCATCACGAATCGAGGTCTGCGGGTCCAGTTCCCGTTGTCGTATCGAAAAGGTATCGAGAAAGGATGGAACAGTCGTACCGAATTCATTGCCACGCTCAAATGTCTCGGCAACGAGGAAACGGGACGTCGCCATGACAGGGGACGTGCTGTGTATACCATGGGAATATACATAAAGAAAATATTTGACAACGACTATGTTCGCGTGGATGCCGACAAGATCTGTTCTATGACCGAGACGGCATCATATGAGTGGAATGACTGGACATACGTTACGGTCAGAAATAGGCTCGATTACGCGCCCTGGTACTATTTCTCCAAGTGCTCACGGATTAGTGGGATTTGGTTGAGGAACACTTCCATCGATGCCACACTTGAGGGAGTACAGCCCGCCGAATTCTGGAATCCGGAAGCCCAGACCTTCATCTTCAACGAAGATGCTCTACGACGTGGCGTTCACCAAGTCATCCAATGCACATTCAGGATTCTGAACTCGCATTCCACGCTTGCGTTGTACTTCAATCCTCGAGAACAGTATAGGCGCATATGTTGCCACTATAAAGTGAAGAAGGGAAACATAGCAGTTGAGATTGAGTCGCTTGTGAGAGTTATTGATGGATTAGCTATGCTCGTCGTTGGCCTTAAGATAGAATAAGGTTAGGAATTCCTAGTTCTTTTCCTATTATTAATTAAATGTATTCTATAATAACTTGTAAGCTTAGGACCATATTATATGACCACGGTCCGCTATATATTCGAGCTTATAAAATTATAATAATATTTAATTATCATATTTATAAACTTTTCAGTTACTAGATATTAAAGTATCATTTATTTATCTTACTATATAGTGCGTCTTGCTACGCAGGGATGCATATTAGTATATTAAATTATCTAAAACGCTTCTCTCAATACTGACAGGTTCTTAGCAGGCCCTGAATTCTTTCCTTGACTTATTCCTCGCTACGTCTACATCACGACGCATCCGCAGCTTTTCTCCCGCTCCTCGTTCGCCTGGTCAAACGCCTGCCTCGCCGAACACCCTCCGTACACTGGTCCATTCACCACACGCAAAGGGAGAGTCTTTACAGATGGCTGTGAGCGCTCTTGTGGTGGGAAGAGTGTATACTTACACTTTGGTTCTTTCTGCTGAGTGGTAGGCCTGACTGGAATCATGACTCGGGGAACTTTCCTAAGTATTCGTTATGCTGTGACAGTGTAATGAGAAGTATGGGAGAGAAGGGAAGAGGGAAGAAGGTGCTATTTGTACGGCTGTCTTGTACAATGTTCTTGTTGCAAGACGAATGTCTTCGATAGAGTTGACGCAATCGAGGAAACAGTGCAGTGTGATCTACAATGTTCAAAGAAATATGGAAAGCAGACATTGTGCACACAAGGACTGGGGACAGAGGCCTTGGAGGCGAGTTTGTCTAGTTGGAATTCGTAGTCCTAACCCAATGAACCGCGCGGAACGCAACGTAAGAACGGTATCCTTGTTTACAAACTAACCCTTTCTCCTTTGGTATCTTAATTTCTACATTACCTAGCAACACCCTCCACCGCTCTCCTTCTTCTGCCCCCCTTCACTCGCGTAGTACATCGTGATCATGCTCTCCCGGCGCCCTGACGGCTTCCGACTCCGCGCCTCGCGTTCCCGAGCCTCCTCGTCAGCTTTCCGTACTTTCGCTCGCTGGATCGCTGCGCGGGTCTCCTGACTATCCTTTATGTCTCTTTCGATGTTGGATCGAAGATTTGCTTGTCCCTTAACTCGCGGGTACGAAGTTAGTCTCACACATTATCTCAGACAGAAAAGTAAGGAAGTGGATAACCACTCCGTACCCGGGAGTTACGTACCATTCCGCGTATGACAGGCCCGCGGGGTTAGCGAAACGGTTGATGGACATGCTTATTGATATGTGGTAATGTTGAAGAGAAGTTGGTGGGTAGGTTGCCCTAATGCTTCGGTTCTCTTGATAATGTAGATGTGTTCGGTGCTTTGGTGTACGATGTCTGGAAAGTCCATTGCGGAGCTGGTGAGAAGAATGTATTGTGCGGCAGAATATGTACTTTAGTGAAGAGGAAATGGGTGTTGGCGTCATGAAGAGTCTGTGTTTGTCTCGATGAAGGCTTGTCACTGGATCAAGAGTGTATTTCAGCGTTTTGTGATAGGAATGAGCAAGATGAACACTGTGTATTATGTAAACTGAACAAAAACAAACTAAGAATTGCGTAAACGTGAAGTGTCTAAAATCCTTACTTCTTCGTTATCCTGTCACATAACCACGCAACACTCCTCACCACTTTCCCTTTCCCTCTGCCTCAACTCTCTCTCCCTAGCCTTTATCTTCTCTTCCCTGTCTGAATGCATCTGTATCTCGTAGCGTCTCTGATTCTCATGGTACCAGGCAATCAACTCAGTATTAGGACCTGAGGGTTTCTTATTCAGCGCCTCGCGGCCCTTCGCCTCCTGTGCCTTTTTCCATGCCTTTTGCTGGCGAATAGCTTCGAGACGGCCCTGATCCACGGCACGCTCGCGTTCTGGCTCAGTAAAAAAGTCCCACTCCTCGAAGGTCAGGCCCTGGTGGTTGCGGAAAGTTGCGTGCTTGGACATGATTGTTGTGAGCTGTTGTTGGGGCTGTCTTGAAGACGAGAAGAGGTGTGTGTGGTTCAGCTCTAATGTGGTTCTATGCTGATAGCGATGTATATGTGTGCAATGTTGCTGTGTACTTGGGCAGTTTATCTGAAGGGTTGGAAATAAGAATCTAGAAGAATATGTATGTCAATGGATGCGTAAGAATAGGTATTGTGAAGTCATACTGTTTTATTACACTGTAGATTTCCCAATGTCTCAATGAAATGAAACATGAATACTTCACAAAGCCACTACAAGGAGTGCTAATATAGCACGTGAATGCTGTGAGTTCACAATTATTGTCGAAAGACAACGGACAAAAAACTTCTGAGACATCCCACGTGTGTGGATATCTCTCGGTCAATTGGTATAGACTAGACTATTGAGACAGAAGGTATAATTACAGCAAGACTGCTATGGAGACACAGAGTAACAAGATAAGGTATATAGTGGAGATAGAGGTGTAAGAAGGCAGAGAAGACCAACTGTTGTAATACAGCAGACAAAGCGAATCCAGTCAACAAAGACGTCACTCATTCTCATAGCTAAACATATCCCAGAGCAAGATATAGTTGGTAGTCTCGAGAGATAACACCACGGATATATGGAGACAAGGCTTAGAACGCCCACTCATGACGACATTGAGGACCTAGGAAACCGTTTTACATCCCACGCCAACTACCTGATTTCGCAGTAATGCGCATCCTCCGTAGCAACCGCAATCTAAATCTATACCTATGAGCCGCTTGTTTAAGCCACCCATACCACATGAACCCCCCATATTGATTTCTCATCGGTTTACTACACCACATTACGTAGATCCCCAGAACCAAAGCATGATGAAAAGAGACGCTATGGTGTAATAACCGAAGTAGAATGGCTTGCTCAAATTCGACATGCTGCTAGTGGATGGTGTGCTGCTAGCGGTTGGCGTGCTGCTACTCCTCATGACACCCCCCGTTGTAGTCAATTGATCCTGTGTATTTGACGGTTGATGTGTCGGAGTTGTCTGGGCAGGGATGCCTAGGTATGGTGGCAGTGTTGCAGCGTCACGGCAGTAATCGTACTCGGATATGGTGCTCGTAGAAAGTTGCTGGGGCGAGAGGTCGGGACATGACGAGTAAAACGACTCGTAGCAGCTATCAGATAAAACGTTAGTCGGCAAAAATATCCGGTAGAACAGCTTGCTTACCCTATGTATGCTCTTGTGGAAGTACAAACGCACGCGATATCCAAGCTCGATTCGGGGTTGCCACAATCATATGTTGTAGCTGTAGTAATACAACTTGACCATTGTAAAGCTGCAGCGCCGCTGTCATTGCTTCAGGTAAGTCTGGATATACTGGAAGTGGCAGTTACATACGTTAGATCGCAATTCACAGTGGTTGAGGCCATGGATAAAGAAATGAATCCCGCCGTGATTGCAGCGACGAGAAGCTTTGTATGAGAAAACATCTTGCGAAAGTACCCACTCTTCACTGAAGGTCTCTTGCCTACTATAAATGCGGTTATGGCTCCTAAAACCTTTCATACGGCGGTTATACAGGCATATATGATTACGCCTCCAATATATCGTTGCTCCCGATTGTGGCGAGATCTAGAACTATGACTGGTGGTGGCACTGAAGGAGTCGGCCGCCTCTTCGCTTAACAGAGCGTTGGCCATCAGCTGAAGAGAATGAGGAGAAAAGAATTTGACCGAACAGATAACAGGCGCGAATTGCTCTAGTGCTCGTCGGTAAATATACCTCGATAATGCATGTTCTGTAAATCTTATCTTAAATTAGACGGCGGTCTGGCTTCTGGGACGGCAAATAGCACAAGAAGCGTGAACCGAAATCGTATTGTGAAGGGTTTCAACAGCCACAGCACGGTTACGGCGCATCTAGACCACGGCCCATCCCGCTACTATATCATTAAGCTATTATAGCTGAAATCGAAGGCTGAAGGCGCAAAATATCCATTACTCTAATTCTCCATTTCTCAGATCGGCTTAACCGAAAACCAATGATGTTAACCCATGGCGATTGATATCACCTATTGAGTCACCCCTTGAGGTCTTGGTGGTCGTCTACCTCGTTGCTAACCAACGACTGAAGACTGAGGAAGACTGACTGAAGAAGGCATAAAACTGACCGCCTCATAGAGTCACCCATTGGGTCACCGTACGCCCCTACCTCGCTACTACAATCATCTCAACGTCAACCAATCTAGGCAACTAACCACTCCCGCAAGTTTACAACAACATATGCAAAACGTATCAAATTTCCACAAATATTCTTGGGCCACAGAACCTACCTTAAGCTCCACACGCTGGGATACGTTGCGGCATACTCTACTCGGTAAGCGCTCGATGCTCGTACTTCTGGCACATCCTTTCACAAACAGTCATTTCGCTACCTCCAAAAAGTTAATTTGACGCCTTGAGGCTTGTGCCAAGGAAGCAACTTTCTTTTGGATGCCTAATATTACCGTTCACCTCCTAGGTTAAATATGCGAACATGACTCCCGCCACTCGTACCTATCGAAGTCACCATCATTCAAAAGCGTTGCAATTGCCGTTACTGAGGTAGTTGCATAGACCTGTGACCGAAGGTCTGCTTGGATTATTTACGCCATACCTTACCCATTGTTCGATATGATGACCTTTCTTCCATTCTTGTCGTCTGCTGCCGTTATTCTTGTGCTTGGACCACTCTTTTGCGCCGCAACTTTGGGCCCCTCGATCCAAGAATACGCCGACTTTCGAAATGTTTCCGAGAAATGTGCCTGGTGCGAGCTCCCGTCCGAACCCGACCTCTGTACAGACGATTTCACCATGAAGGACGTTTGCTCGGACACAGTACCAGAAGATTGTGGATCCAATGGGCCTGGCTGTTGGTATGCAAACTGCACTACAGCGGAGATATACCATATGGATGCATTCAATGGCTGCAAAGATCCAGATGGTGTTAAGAAGCATGTTTTGACAACTTGTGCGAATGTTGGGGTGGGAAAAGATGCCTTTATAGGTGAGAAATGGCTCCTAGAGCGTTTATATGGTCATAGAGCAAGCCTGCTAATGAATGATTTGTAGCTTCCGAAGGTATAACAAGTCAGGAGTACGACGACATTATGAACGGGATAGATTTATGCGATGGGGAAGCAACTGCAACTGGATTTGATACAGGGGGTGCGACTGGGACAGGTTCATCTAGCTCTATTGCAGCTCCCACGGGCTCTAGTAAGGCGACAGCTGCAAAGACATTGCAGGCCCTCGATCCTTACGCTGCATCCATGCTCTTATTGTTCATGGCCTGCATAATCTAGGGGATGTTACGTTATGCATGGAATGGAGCTTAGGTACGTTTGGACAAAGGACTGCGGGTAAAGTAGCCACCATTGGTCAGTGAATGGCGTTACTTTGGATGTACTACCGCCATACTCCGTCTGGCTGCATATTTGTATGTAATGGAAATCTTCTCTCCTACAAAAGTCACGCTACTCGCCAAGTTGTATCTCCAGCGAGTCTCTGCAATACCGCCCCCATGAAGCCACCCCAGGACTCCTCATTCCCTCTACCCCTCCCCATGCCTAATCGCATTCCGCCAAAGCCTCAAAGCCCGAAAGATGCCGCTCACACTCCTCGTTCCATTACTCGAAGGACTATCGATCTTCGGGTATTGATTCTCAATTAGGGACGTATCTCTTTGCTAGACTCTGCTCACAGGAAACGCATCATCCGTTGAGATACCACACAACCTTTTCTCATATGCCGACAACAGCGCAGAAGTCCTTGATTCCCCTTCTCAACCCTTGCTCCCACTCCCACACAAACTCCCCCTTCATGCCGCACTCCCTCAACCTCTTCAGCACCCAAGCCTCGACATATCCAATCCGATTCGCCTGGCCAACAGCTTGCGTGCCCCGTCCCTCGAAGAAGATGTACGCGTCGTGATACCCGACCTTCCACCCATTCTCATACCGCCAATGCTCAAACGGCTTGTTAGGAGAGACCTTATCCCAATATTTCTCATGCGCATGCACAGCCACGTACATGACCTCATCGCTCTTCTGGCGCGCGCGTTCCAAGAGGCCGAAGATGGAAGACGCGGCCACGAGGGCGGAGACAGGCGGGGTGATGGCCGCGGACGAAAGCTTGTCAGTGGGCGTGGAGGACGATTTGAAGCCCCAGCCACCGCCAGGCATCCAGTCCATCTTCCATGTCCAGAAGAACGCGCCACCAGTGCGTTCCTGGTACCGCTTGCTCTGCGCATTTCCGAACTCGACGGTGAGGTCCTCGCGCGAGCGTCCACCGGCCTTGGACCAGGTGTCTTCGGCCAGAACGCAGGAATATTCGCCGACGATCGCTTGAACGGCGCCGCGGTCGAGGATGGAGCCCTCTTTGCCGTCGAGCGGAGAGAGCTTCGTAGGGACTTCAGCGATGATGTCCTGGGGCGACTTCGCTTTGTCAGAGTCGGTGAAGCACCAGTAGAAGTGTGTGTCGATGATGACGGGACAGGTTGGAGCGTCGAGGTTCCACTTGTTCTTCTGAAGGCTGTAGTCCACGGCTTTGCCGAAGTTCCAGCCATCTGAGATAATGATGGGGATGCTGGGGTCGATAGCGCTAATTGCAGCGATGCACTCGTCGTACCATTCGTACATGCCCTGGCTCTCCCAGTCTGCTTCGTTGACGAGCTGGATGCCGACGATGTCGAGACCACCAGCAGCTTCTTGGGCGATGAACTCGGCGCATTTGGTACCTAGGGCACGATTGGAAGGAATAGTCCAGAACTCTGCTTTTCCACTGTTCGTGCCGGAGTGCTCTTGGCCATTTGCCCCGCCGGGAAGGGCATGAAGGTCGAGCAGGACGCCGATGGAGTGGGCACGGAGGCGCGAGATGAGTGTGCGCACGCTGGCCCATGCTGCTGCGTAGACGAGGGCGTAGGGTTCGAAAGGAGTGCCTTTGGTGAACTCTGCACCGGGAAAGTCGAAGTAGCCGATGGGAAGGCGGATGGTGGTACCTGGGGAGTTCATGTTAGACGTTTGGTATACTAAGAGAAAACGGGGGAAGCGTACATTTGGCTTCGTTGGTCAGCCAGGCGATGTTATCGTCTGTGACAGCGCTCACCCATGCCTCTTCGAATTTCGCCTTTGTGGCTTCCATTCCGATTTTTTCCACCCATGCCGCCACTGCAGCTAACTCGCTCGAACCCGAAGCCTCCTTAGGAAATCGGGAAGGAAATAGCCACCGCTCGAGGACATAGATGGCGCCTAGGTTCGTGCCGTGGTGGTAGCGGTAGCGGAGAATATCGAGAGCCGAGGGGTCTTGGATCGTAGACGGGCCGTCTTGCGCCATACCGCGGTACTTGGTGGCTTGTTGTTGGCCTGGAAAATGGCTTGGTTTCTTCGGGATGGGCGGGGGCTTCTTCTGCTTAGGAGGACGCTGGAGCGTACTCGGAGTCGGTTGGGCGGTGGTCGTGGTAGCCTTGTCGAGTGAGGCTTTTGCCTTTTGAAGGATGCCCTTCATGATTGTTTAGTAGAGCGATGTGGGTATTGGGAAGAGAGGCACCTTGTAGTCAGGTACCAAATAATGGCTTTTGAGAAGAGGAGTAGAGAGGTCGACGGGAGGTCTAGAATGAAGTATTGAGAGGCTGGAGGAATGGAAGGCTGATGAAAAGGGTCAGAAGTGATGGACAGCAGATCTAAATAAACTCTCTGAGGCGTCGGACAAGGTGGAGAAGCCGCGCATCCCCAAGTGCGCATCGTTGTTGCACATGCTCTGGGCTGGATGGATGCTGCGGCCGGGACGCAGCGTCTCTTGCTCGGGGAGTGCCTTCAGGAGCCGCGATTGAAGGAGACCATCACAGAAGGCCTTGTTTATTGATGACTGTTGAGTGACCTGGGGTCGGAAGTGCAGTTTTTGGGTATAGGCATCGGCCATCGGGTTGGCAAGTACATGACTGTGCTATCCTCATAGAATGATTTGACAGTCTGACCATTTGGGTCCCCTTGAGTCAGCACGCTTCTTGACTCTGAGGTGACAGGTCGCCGTCTACCTCGCACCCACCCGAGGCTGCACTGCAGCGGGAGGGGACACGAGGACTTGCGTGGGGGAAGCTGCAAGGCAATGCATGGTCTGTATCGGGGCATGCGATATGCGACACCCCCCCTATCGGGATGCACCCCATATCCGCGATGGAGGACAGGACAGCAAACATGGCAGATGACCGTGAATACTGTCGCGGCCAAGGTGGGCGAGCGACAGGCGGGAGGGCACACCAGGTGGCGGGTCGCCAGATGACGGCCGCTAAGAGAGACCCTGGCGGTGGCCCCAGCTCCCCCAACCCCAAAACCAAACGCGGAAGGAACGTCCAAACATCAACATACACTTCGCGTCTCTAGTGTCTGCCTCAGTCTCTTCCAATTGCGAGGGGATCGTATTATCAATTCATTCCTACCCCATTGGCGCCCATCCCACGCGTCCATCTGCCGGAACCCGTCGCTCGGAGTTCTCATCTTTTGTCCCAACGCGTCGTCAAGCTGCAGCTGTCCACAGCAAGCATGAGCGCCACCACACCCCGCAGAACAGACATGGCAAACACTCCCATAAAGTTGGCCCCTCGACGCGTCCTGGGCGATGTTACTCCAAAGGCCGCCAATACGCCGCCAAAACACCCCAAGATGTTCAGTGACATGGATGGCTTGCGTGCTCACAGTCCGCTGAAGCAAGTTGTCACCCTCTCCCCACAGCTGTTTGGAGGCAAGGAGAATGCCCCGGTCACAGGCGCCTACTCCAAAGGCCGGAAGCGCAGCATCTACGAGGTCGAGGACGCGGAGAATGTCGAGCATGCGAAGCCCATGTTTGACGCACGCGAGGACTTGTTGAGGGTGAGGGGAGGCTTGACGGCGGGTGCGATGCAGAGACACACGGTAGCTTGCTTCTCTAGCTCGACGCGTATGACACGTCGCTGATGTGCTCTAGGAAATGCATCCAGTGGACCTGCGCGTGCCTGGCTCGCCGACTGAGCAAAACACGCCCTCGCCTGAGCCCGAGCTTCACGGCATGTACGACGCGGTTAACTCCCAAGACACGCAAGCCAGCAAGGAGTCCTTTTCCAACTTTGTCGACTACGGCGCATGCGAAAGCCAGAATGCGGAGCAGGCGCTGGAGCCCATCGTGGAGGAAGGGAAGACATCCAGGGCGGAGCTTTTGAGGGCCAGGTTAGGCTTTGGACTGTACAAGGTCAAAACAAATCAGGTCGCAAAGCGCGGCTCCGATATCATCTCGAGCTTCGAGGCGCGTTCGTCTTCTGACCCACTCCACGCGTCGACATCAATCTTGACATCCTCGATGGAATCATCAACGTCGCAACAGCTCCCAAGCATCACGCTCTCGCCTGTCCGCCGCGATCCGCAGCCGCTCTTCGTCAAAGCCAATCTCGATCCATGCCGCCCCATCGGGAAGCTGACGCCCGCACCTGTGCTCTTGCCAACCGCTGTTTCGTCGCGGATGCTGCATGATTACCAAATGCCATCGTCGCCTCCGCAAGCCGTCTCACCGGAGCAGCTTCAGTCCCCAATGAGAGAGGCGCCCAAGTACAGGACACCGGTACCGAAACGTACGAGGATAGACGAAGTTCAACATGTGGAGGGCCGGGAAGAGACGATCCAAGAGAGGCAGCAGAGGCTGAGGGAGAGGAGGTTCGACGAGGGCGATTTGACGAGCTCGGTGGTGAAAGGACATGCTGCGAAAGGCTTGATGGACTTGATGGCGGGTCGGCAGTAGTTCGGTACACAGAGTCGAAGAAAACAACATGTTGTGCCATCTATGAATGGAGGATCGATCATGTACGACCGATCCAAATACATTCAATATTCACGGTCTCAGAGTTCACATTGACACCGTCTGACCTGAGCCATCGACTACAGCATCACACTTCTCAGCCAATGGGGCGACGGACTCATGGCGACCTGCAAACAATTCTCCGCTCATTCATTCGGTATATTGGTCTTGCATCGCCCAACAATGTGCCCTGCGGCACCCCAGCTTTCACCAAACGCTTATCCGAGCCACTAATTTCGCGCTTGAAATGAGGTCAAACACCAAAGACGGGTGTAACGTGCTACGAAGACGCACGGTAGAGCTTAATGTTTGCTGATATACATACCTGTACCCGGACATGACAGATACACGACAGGATGGATCCTTCACCCCTCCCACTTCTGCCGTCAAATGAGCAGGGATATGTCAGGCGAGAGGCAGAGACGAACGTAGGTTGCGATGTGATACAAGAAGAATTCGCGAATGAGATGGAGAAGGAGCAATATCATCCATCGACTACGCTGTTGCCGGTGGACGAGGGGGCGACAAACGACCTTGAGATATGCGAACCACCCTTTCCGGATCCGCATGGATCAGATGACCCCTCCCGGAGTCCACCAGAACCACCGAGTCATCAGAGTCCTGCGCCTCAGTCCTGGTTACCGAATCAAGAAGCAAACACCCTCCTTCAGAACGATCAAACGTCATCGCCGGTCGCTCACGAACCACAAGGATCCTTGAATGAAGACAACCCACCTGTAGTCGCGCCGCTCTCTCCACACGTCCGCTTTGCCCCTACAGTAACATACGTACTCCTCCCGCATCCGCTCCCAAGGACCCCATCTCCTCTACCATTGCCCTCTTTATCCCCAACCCCACCGCCACATCTCCATCCGCGTCCGCACCCTCTACCGCCTCCACCTGTTTCACACCTCCCGCCTCTTGCGCCAAGACCGTCTTACTCGTCACCAATCGACCCACACCTTCCCTCACCATCCGCTGGTCCCCGTCCGCCACCCTGGGGCAGCCCGTCCACGCTCGAAAAGTATCGCAGCGAGCGCCTCACAGAACGCCACCGAAACGACATATCGACCCAAGAGATCGAGGCTTGGCAGAGGAGATTGGAAGGCACGAAGAGAGAGCAGAAGGAGGAGGAGCAAAGCGGATGTAAGAGTGAGGTGGAAGAGCTGAGGGAGTTGATCCTAGGGATTTATCCCGATATGGCTTTCGAAGAAGGCGAGGAGGGGGGATGTTACGCAAGAGGAAGAAAGTGTTGTTGGGTATGTGGATGTGCGGTTATGTGACTGGACCGGACGGAGCAGTCATCCAAAACGTAGGAGTCAAAACCGATGCTGATCACTACTTCCGAGATTTCTATGCTCTACCACCAGTACACTTACTTATACGTCTTCGCATCCACACACGATTTCGTCAAAATCTTTTCTCTTCGACGCGACACAGGGAAAGTTGTTCTACTGCCTGCTCTTTGAATATAAGTCCACCTCGATATACATAACGAAATGCCTCTGCAAACCGATAACATCGATCACAACCCCCGAACCCTCCCAAAAGTGAGTCCCCTCTGGGATAACGATGCTAAACCAGGCGAATTCACCGCATCGAAATCGTATGACGATGTCAGCCCCATTGACCCGCACCCGTATAAACCGAAGTTCATCGCGAATAGACATGAAAGACAACGACCAGCGGACCCTAAGCCAGCGCCGAGAGCCTCAACTGGTGAGAAGGTGGGCTGCTGCGTCATCTTGTATGGAGGGAGGATGAGAAGAACGGGAGAGGGAACGGAACCTCGTGGTTGTGAAATGGGTTTTCTTGGCTTGGGCTTCTGCCACGTATCTATCGATAATGCTTAAGAAGCTATTTCGGGAGCTATGAGATGGCGAATGGCGTTTGGGAGTCTAATGTACTTTTTCTTTCAGTCCATGATATTGTGAGTCTTATGCACGGAGTCCTGTGGTTTGAAGTCAGCGACTTGCCGCTGATTATTCCATCCTTTTATACTATGAGTCGCCCTTCGTTAACTACACAGTGCTTTTGCCTCGGATACCAAGACCTGAATCACGTGCGCATGATGTCAGGTATATACATGTTCCTCCCCTCAAGCACTTCCTTCCGCTTGATTCATCCTCGACGTCATCTTCTGCGCCATCTACATTCTTCCCTCTAGCAGGCCCCTTATTTATGGTCCATATCCGCGCCCTCCTATTCCATGCCTCCACGATATTCCGCTAAAATTCTGGTTGGCGCCGGTGGCGTTCTCAAGCGCCAACTCAGATATTTCAGCCGCACCTCAACCTCAAACATAATGAGGGCGGGGTTCGCCCTCGATCAAGCCGAATGCCTTCATCGCAGACCTGGAGAATCCGGACCCGAACTCGGGTCACCGTAAGCCCGTCATGGGAGGTGAGCTTAATTGCACACCTGGCGACGTTGTTGAAGCCAATGCTGATATCGCGGGAAATGGCGTAAGTCAGAATTGCTTTTCCATCAGTGCACCTTGCCCTCTTGATACCTGTCCTAGCGCTGACATCCCCAGGTCCTCGCCGCATTTCTCTTGTCGGCCCTCCTTACACTCGGTGCAGTCGTGTTTGGCTATTTCTCAGAATCTCTCCCTGAGGGATATTTGAATGAGATCGACAAAGCCCTGATCGATAAAATCCAATTCAAATACGTGCTTGACTTGTTAAGATCTAAAGCAGCCGACCTGAGGAATAAGATTCGTACCCTCCTTGGACGTCAACCAATACCTAAACGACGTAAATTGAGTCGCAAGGAAAGACAGGAGGCACTCACTCGGTTCATCCTGGCCTTGAGTGATCAGCAGCTCGTTACTGGATTTGCCGTGTTGGTTGGCGCAATTGCCAATCAACGTACGCTCACGAATTACGATTTCAGGGTCACCTTTGGGCTCGCCTGGTTCTCAGCAACTACTCACCTTGCAACTCTGGACGTCCTCCGCGATTACTTCATCACTCATGAGACGGTTCGGAAGTGGAGAATCTGTGGTATGGTATCTGTCTTGATACTGTTACTATATTGTTTTTTCATGACAACAATCCTAAATCACGATGACACGGTCCCAGTTCAGTGCGCGTTCCAGGACTTAGGCCCTGGTAATAGTACTATTGGCACGACGGGCATCGCTGGATTCGATCCACTTAGTTTGATCGCGATAATTTTCACCGTCATAATCCTCCTGACCGGCTACGGTACTCGCATAAGATGGTCTCATGGGAAGAAGGAAGCCGAAGCCAGCAATTTCCTGGACGTACAAGTTTTCCGACTGAGAGTGCATACGCTCCGGGTACCTCAGCTCTCAAGAATTAGTGTCCCCGAGCGATCCTTACTTCTTCGAGAGGTCAAAGCGGCAGATAAATCCAGCCGGAAGCGTCGATTACTTGAGCGAGCTAGAACGCGCAGAGGCATCAGTTACTACGCCACTACGATTAGTTACGCTATGGAAGTTTATCAAGAGTCTTTCTTGTCGTTGGCGCCTCCCTTGATGTTCATGTTATCATTCGGCTTGGCGAATCTAGTTTTTACTCGATGGCTGAACAACACTCCCGTGAATGTGGACAATGGAATGGGGTTTGGCCAGATCACACCGATCTGTTTCCTCACTCTTCCAATCCTCGCGGCGGCTGAGACCTATTACGGTACGTTTTCAGTGTGATCTATGATCTGGCACTCTTTCAGCAGGCTGACACGGTTGAAGAAGCCAAAACAGTCGAAACAACCGACTCAACACCAAATGAGCCCTCCTCTGAATCGACTGCGGATTCGCTTTACGGCCCGAATAGATCTGATACTATTCCAATTAGTCTTCCCATAGTCGACCCTGATTCCGAGTACAACATTCTGCAAGAGGTTGAAAGATCCCTGCCAGTGGGCATTGCTACATGCGCTGTGTTTGTAATCAGCTCACTCATTTGCATCGCCATGGGATTCTTGCTCAATGTTCCTAACAATATCACGACTGGACTTGTGGCCTCTGTTTTGGTACTGATGTACTACTATAGTAGTATTGTCGATGTTCTTTACCACCCCATCTCCCTCGCCAAAGCCATGAAGAAGGAGTCTCTCATTCGAATATACGAGGATATACAAAGAAATGCGACCGCACAGGACGATGAGTCTTCACAAATTTCGGCCAACTCTTCAACGAATGCGACGATCTTACCCACATCCACGTCTTCACAACCGGGATCATCCGCAGTTCAGGATGCTATCCCAATGCATCCCCTTCGGCAACGAACTTTTGAGGCAATTCCATCTTCGCAAGGCTGAAGATGCATTGATTGGTAAGTATACACTGGCAAACTTCGATCCGAGTCTAACATGTGCAACTAGGCACTCTCCCTCACAGAACCGCGTAGTGAAGTGGAGTACCATACTGGGTATGCCCACTACGCTTATCAAGGCCGTTCACATCGACGCCTAATCCGACTAAATACTCCATTATTGAAATCCTTTCGCCTGGAGGAAGGTCGGGTCCAACACTAGCAGCACGATGTAGCGGAATGGCGTTGTCTAACTTTACACCACGCTCCAAGAGGAGAGAGAACATCTCGGTTGTAGAATGAGCAGCGGCTTTGTCAAGACAAGAACCAGAGTTCTCTAGCGGTCGCAGTTCTGCGAAGGGCATCACACCGTTGCTCATCAGATTTCGGCGGAGATTGGGATTTGCTCCTAGGTCCAGGAGATATTGAATGTAGGCTATATCGTTGCGTTGATCGACTCCACCGTTGGATCGGAGTGAGAGTAGCAACGAATTGGAGTGAAGGGCATATAGTAGAAATACGTTGCCTGCTAGACAGCGGTCATTTACTTTGAACCCGAATTCGATTACTAGATGACCCGCTTTCATGGCTCCATTGAGGCCCACAGTCAATGGACCGCGATCACGACCCGGCACTAGTTCTAAAGCACGATTGTAGTAACTCATCCTGGGAATTTGGTCTTACAGCGAATGTCGCGCTCGGTGGCGGGGGAGGTTGCGTAGCCACGTCGATTGTGAACACGAGAATAGAGCCGGGCTCTGTGGGTGTTGTGTGGGAGATATTGCAATCGATGCGATAAGCGGCGAGGTCGACGATGAAACGCCGTTGCGTCTGGGTGTCAAAGCGCCGGCTTACTTGTTACTGCGAGTCAGAAACCTAGCTATTCCATTGGACGTGAAAACAGGGTGTATTTTCGGACGCAGAGCGTATTATTCGGGTCAAAGTTCATGTGCCGGTTTCTTTCTTTCGGTAACATAGGGCATCGCGCACGGGAGCAATAGCGGGATGCTTCGATATGCGAGAGATCTTTTGATAGCACCATTAGGCATGTATCCTCGTTATTATGATCATCTTATATGCACTCGTGGCGACAACCCATGGGTTTTGTTTTCCTGTGCAACGGAGTGAATCGTCTCCTGCTTCAGGTCAGACTTCGTTATGGTATGATTCTGGAAACGAGGGTATATTTTGAGTACAGTGACTGTAGAGAGGTAACTGTCAGAACACATCGCGTAACGCGCAAACCTTTTTATGCCGTGCCCTTCCTCCCAGGAAGACCTTTCCGTAGAAGCTTACAAAAACCACCTAAAATCCGGATTCTTCGGCCCGTCCCTCAGGTTCGCCGTGCTCACATCCCGAGCTTCGAGCTTGACGCCTTGCCTCGAGTTACGCCTCTTGTTGTCAATCCACATGTACGATCCCAGCAGCAGCGCGAACAGCGCACCCGTCGCGCCAAATGCAGCCGTAGTCGCCAACGCTGGAGTATACTTTGGCGCATCCTGGGGACGGAAGATGTTGGAGCTGACGACGCCCATGAGGTTGGCCAACGGAACACCAACGGATGTCAATGTCACGCGTTTGCCTTCATGCGCTATATTATTATTATACCACGTAGACAGGAGGACGGAAGGTGCGGACGTTCCCCACGTCATCATGAAGCAGGCGAAGTAGGCGACGTGGAGGTTGGTTTTTACGTCGATGCTGGCGAAGATTATAAAGCCGATGAAGGTCAAGATAAAGCCGAGGGCGATGAAGGGGAAGCGAAGACGCGTGTAGTCGGATGTGAAGGCCAGGATCAGGAGGACGCAGGCGCCTACAATATTCGGTGCTACGGTGTAGAGGTTGGTCTTAATTTTGTTGTAGTTGAGCGCACCCACGATCTGCGGCAAGAAGAGGGAGACAGATTGCAGCGGTACACCAAGGCAGACTTCAATAGCGAGGAATCCGTACGCCACTGGCATCTTGAAGATCTGCAAAGCATCTTTAAGGACGAACTTCTCGCCTACGATGCTCGAAGAGTCGATCTGAATACGAGTGTACGCAAGTCGCTTTTCCTCTTCGTTAAGAAAAGGCGCTTCGTATGCTGATTTGGGAAGGTACCAGTAAACGAAGAAGGAGAAGCAGACGGTGAGCGAACCTTCGATGATGAAGAGATAGCGCCAGCTGTCGAGCTTGGATTCAATGTGGAAGACGCCGAAAGCGAGCAGGCCAGAGAAGGCGTTGGCAATGTTGGAGGCGGCGTAGAAGAGCGCGAGACGGCGGGCGAGTTCGCCACGACGGTAAAAGGTGGTGAGGTAGTAGATAACCAAAGGGAAGAAGGCGGATTCGGACATTCCTACATCATGTTAGCTCCGTGGAGCGCATGGTAAAAGCATGTCGGGCAAGCTTCCTAAGCTTCATTACCAAGACGAAGCTTCTCGTCGGCTGACCTGATGCATGCAACTTGATTGCGGAGTAATGATGAAGGTTTGACATACCCAGAAACCACCGTAGAGCCATCATACCCGACCAATTGGTCACACTCGCGCTGAGTAGCGTCGCAGAACCAAAGCAAAACATCATGATGGGGAGCACACGGTGTGGTCCGTACTTCTTGCCCAGCATACCGATTGGTGGTGCGAAGATGACGTATGGCACGTAGAAAATGCTCAGCATGGTGTTGTACTGGTTTCCGTGGAAGTGTAGGTCCTTGTCCATGCCGTCGGTCTTTGCATTACCCAAATTTCCTTTATCTAAGGCGTTGAAGAGATACATCAAAGCCAAGACGGGCAAGATGCGAATGTCGAATTTGAGCGCGAGTGCCTTCTCATGCTCAAACGAGGGAAGATGCTGGGTTTCGCCCTCGCGAGGAATAGGCGCGCCGACGGCATCCTTGGATGAGGTGTTGGACGCGGTGACTTCGAGGCCGTCCTTCGCGAGCTCGGGATCCTGCTTGGGATTCATGGCGACGGTATGGAGCTTCACAGCGGTTGTGATAGTATTGCGATGGCAGTTGCCGGTGTTACGATGACGGGGCAGGCGCGATGATCACGGTGGGTGAGAGGAGCCGTCGCACAGACTGGCCTGCTGAGCAGGGCAACAGGCCGCTATCAGATGTATTTGTATCCTTCCACTCAAGGGTTGCAACGGAAGGTTGATGTCAAACTTTTCATCAGCCCAGACCAACAACCCATCCGACAGCGTGCGAATAAGCTAGAGAAGCTGGTGTTGCATGCATCTCGATGGCCGCTTTGGGAGCTTGCCCACTTTTGTGCCACGCTTTCCGGATGTTAACGGTAAGGGGAGGGGACCCCCGCGAGGAGCCTGTACAGCATGGGCTTTGGAGCAATCAAACGGCATGCCGGTATCGAACAGCCCCGCGTGACGGGCGTTGCAGTCGAAAACGGCGCGTTGACTGGTTGGTTAGGTGGGTGGTGACCGTAGGATCGGCATGAACCCTGGAGCTTGGGTTGATAAGGATTCTGAAGCCATCCGGAGACGGAGAAACGTGCGGGTGGTCGGGAGGCTCAAAAAAGGATGCCGAAACTCTGGTCAGGAGTGTACAGATGATGCTAACTGCTTCGTTTTGGGTGAGGGCTGACCATTTTTAGGATTTGAGACGAAGGTCTTGGGTCGTAGAAACGCGAGGTTCACGATGTCTCCTTCCCGAAAGGTACGTTTGCCCCGCTCCCCGCATTTCGCCCCGTATGACAGCGACCCGAGCCTCTACCTTCAGCTGTCAAGGGGGATGGCATTTCGAGAATTTTTCGAGGATTCGACGACGACATTCGCGGATAGACAAGGAGGAAAATTTGATCAGATCAAAAGAAAGCAGACGAAAAGTTTTGCGACCCCCATTCTTATAGGCCTAAGCTCGATATCCGGCAGTATCCTCGACAGGTGGCTTCTGTGGCTGAACTGCAGCTTGTCGCGCCTCCCAAAGCGCGTGCTTCTCCGCAACACCACTTCTGAAGGACTCACGGCAGCTGATACTATCGAGTATTCGATGACCATTCGTATTTAACATCCCCTCAGGAATAAGTCCCTGGTTCGCACGATAATTTCAGAAGCAGGCAATTCGCCCCGAACAGCTGGACATGGCGCGGCAAGATTCTATCAGGCTGCTTACCCTTATCAGATAAAGAAGGCGCTTTCTAGAATGTAACCTTACCCTGCGCGACGCGCCACAACGCGCCTCGACGCGCTGACAACGTCAGACGGAACAGTCAGGTTCTGACTCGCAATAATGGGTCCTCTTGATTGAACTCACAAGACGTTACAAGCCACCTAATCTAACTGGCATGTTCAATCGAGCGTGGAAACGCGTAGTAGAATCTCAGCTCCTTCTAGCGCGTCTCTGTGGTCGGGAAGCCCTTGACAGGAACCCGCTCGCGCCTTCCGCGCGACTCTCTAAACACACGCTACCTCCTTTCGATTTTGAACCGAAAAGCAAGTATACAGACACTCAAGAAATCAGCCGCACGTCCTTCCAGCGTCCCCCTTCTCGAGTCAGACAACGGCCCACCGCTCCTCTCCCCCGAACTCCCCGACTCAATGTCATTTCTTCTTCTCGTCCCTATATCCCTATCGTAATCATGGGGGCTTCTTCTCCTGCTGAAGCGTGCAGGCTTACAGCTAGCCTACTGCCTTTTTAGAGATGAAGATAGAAAGAAGATACGCCCTTTGCAGTCTTTGGCTCTTAGGCACCGTTTATGAGGGCTTTCCGTTAAGCCCGATAGGATGACTCCTACATGGTGGTTTTGAGCAGGCGCTGGCCCACTATACAATTGTATCGATGCCCATAGCGATGTTAAGCAATGGGCCGTGCGCCTGGTTCTCCATATTTTGTAACGGCACAACTTCCAAGGTGCGGTGTCATTTTTGGCTGCTCAAAAGTCTCAATAGTTGCGTTGAAGCCGCATAATGTTATGCTATATAGAGATATCCTCGCTGAACCAGAGTGATTCTGCATTTTCATCAGCACGGATACCGTATTTCCCTCTTCCGAACGTCCCTGTTCATGCAGCATTCACTAAGCAACAGCCAGGTCCTCGCTCAGTGTGCGACATGGACGATGTGCGACACATCCTGCTCGTACGCATCGACGTGGTATCCCTTGAACTTCCTTGCCGGGACTTTACGCGCAAATAGGATGTCCAACTCTTCAAACGATCGGTCCTTCGTCTCCGGTAGTCGGAAGAACGCCCAGATGAAGCAAAGAAAACCCGTTGCGCCCCACACGAATCCCGCTTTCCCCTTCAGATTGCCCTCGGTTGGATTCACCATATATGGCTCGGCAGTATATGCAGCCACTTGGGCGATGTAATACGAGATGCGCGAGAGACAGACCGACTTGGCTCGTAGCTGAACGGAAGATGTTTCGCTGATGATGGCGTAGCAGATTGGTCCAATCGTGAGGTAGTAGATCCTGGGGTATGTCAGTAGTCGCGCGAGCCCCACGGTGATAGAGGCGGGATGGTGCTTACAGAAGCCAGACTAGAACCAGTGAACCCATCGCATACGCACCGCCGATCGTTCCAGACCCTGTGCCGACTTGTATAAAGCCCAATGAGAACATGAGCGCACTTAGAAGCCCCAGTCCAACAATGTATATGGATCGACGACCGTAGGTTCCAAGTAGGAACCATGACGCTATGGTACCCACCGATGCAAGTCCAAGGCCTCCCGTGGACAGCTTGAACGAGATAGATGTGGGCAATCCCGCCTGGAGGAAAAAGTATGTGGGTCCGCCGCCGAGCTGAGATCCACTGAGGACTTGAGCTGCAAAGACGATGCAGACGATCTCCGTGCGGCGCAAGTTTACTCCCTTAAAGCAATCCAGATATGCGGTACCAGAAGAGATTTCGCGCTCAATTTTGTCGGTATGCACCATGAGGGCGACCGTGGACTCGATCTGCTCTGGAGTGTCGGATGATAGGCGGCCAAGAGAGGTTGCTGCTTTCTCCAATTCTCCGGCGCGGACGAACCACCATGGTGACTCTGGTGCAAACCACAAGATAACGACAAGAGGGATAGGCCAAACCCATTGCACCGCGAACGGGGCCCGGTACGCCCACTGGCTGGAGATCCCCTGGGTTCCCGAAAGGACGCCGGCCGCTACGAGCTGTCCCAGGGCCCAGCAAAGATTGACGTAGACCGTGAGATGACCTCGAAGAGCCAGTGGACAGACCTCAGACGCATATGCAGGCGCCAGCGTTGCAATGGCTCCCCAGGGAATGCCGCATAGAACCTCTCCAACGCAGAGGACTTCGATTGATGGCGCGAAAAAGGGGACGAATATAGCGCAGATAGTCCAGACAAGGCAACCAAGGATGACTTTCCGGTAGCCGTACTTGTGCGTCAACCATCCGTTTCCAAAAGCGCCGACAATCGTGCCGACGGACGTTGCGTTGCTCAAACCCACTTGCCACGGACCAGAGAGTTGATATCCAATTCCGGTGTAGTAGTTGCCGTACCTCTTTTGAAATGCCGGCACACCAAAGAGCGAAGGGACCAGGACAATGTCGTATCCTTCCATGATGATGGCAGTGGATACTAGCATGGACCACATGACTGCCTTGCGATGGGCCTTCATCGCATCCCAGAACTTGATCACATGCTCGGCCTCTGCCGCCTGCTTGGCTTGCGCTGTTGCTTTCTCGTCCAGTTCCACTCCAAGGCCACCGGGAGGTTGTCTTTCTACGTCTTCATGTTGCGAGACTTCGGCATTCTTGGTAGCCATGTTGAGATTCGCAAACAGGGAAATCAACAGTGGTTGTGATGAGCGACCGTGGGTCCAGGTATACTCCCAAACTACCCAGTAACCGGTGGGCACGGCAAGCCTTTGCTTTATAAACGTCTCCGCATTCTCAACTTATTGCTTTCACGGTATAGTCTCCATCATTTGTGTTGGATTGTTTTACGAGAAACAGGGAATTTTGATCCGATCACCCTCACACGTTGAAATTGGGTTTAGAATAGTCCGTCCACGAAGGCAGCTGGTTGGCAGTAGTCGAAGTGCAACAGGAGTAGCTAGCATCAGCAACTGCAGTCAGAGAGACTTTCCGCCAATCTCACTCCAATGTCGAAAGCAAGTGTGGGGAACCCCATGGGGTAAACGGTCTCCTACCATGCGACGTTCCACCGGCAATACGTAGATCCACCAACCCCGCAGGAACCCCTCCGAGAAGGACGACACCCCGCGGTGAAATACGCCGAATAGTCCGGGGTATAAGGTCTTTGCTAGGTGCCATCGGCGCAATTTGTCCCATATTCCTAATCCTTACCGCTCCTATACGCGTGTCCGAACTACACCTTGTCAGAATGTTCAGCCAGCAAGACCAGCGACTCGTATATCGCTACGACGCAGAAGAGCTATGGATCGAACCCTGGGGAGCGAATGCATTCCGCGTAAGGGCGACAAAATGTGCAACCATGCCGCCGGAGAACTGGGCTCTCTCCGAGTTGCAAGAGCCGCACGAATCCACAATCAGCATCTCGGACAACCTCGCAGAGATCGCAAACGGGAAGCTCGTGGCCTCCATAACTCGCCACGGGAAGATTACAATCCGCAACCAATCCGGTAAAGTGCTTCTAGAGGAGTTCGCGCGCAACCGTCGCGACGTGCGAGATCCAAAATGCAGCGCACTGGACATTGAAGCCCGAGAATTTCGCCCGATTCTCGGGGGCGATTATCACCTTACTTTCCGAGTCGAGTCGGTCGATAGGAACGAGAAACTGTATGGCATGGGGCAGTATCAACAACCGATCCTCGATCTCAAAGGCCACAGCCTGGAGCTCGCGCATCGGAATTCGCAGGCCAGTGTTCCGTTTATGCTGTCGAGTTTGGGGTATGGCTTGCTGTGGAACAATCCGAGTATCGGCCGGGCGGTGCTGGGGAAAAACATCATGAGCTTTGAGGCCTTGTCGACGAAGGCATTGGATTATTGGATCGTGGCTGGAGATACCCCTGTGGAGATCCAGCGGGCGTATAGCAAAGCTACGGGCACTGTTCCGATGATGCCGGAATATGGTTTGGGGTTTTGGCAGTGCAAACTGAGGTACCAAACTCAGGATGAATTACTCGAGGTTGCAAGAGAGTACAGGAGGCGGTCGCTTCCAATCGATCTCATTGTTATTGACTTCTTTCATTGGCCGCTGCAGGGCGAGTGGAAGTTTGATCCGACGTATTGGCCCGATCCCGGTGAGTCATTCTATGAAGACATGTAATGCCAGCATTTGAATGCTGATCCATGCCCCAGATGCTATGATCCGAGAGCTCAAGGAGCTGAAGATTGAGCTCATGGTTTCCATCTGGCCCACGGTCGACAAGCGCTCCGAAAACTACACCGAGATGGTCGAGCAAGGCTGTCTCGTCCGTGTCGATCGAGGCGTCCGAACAACTCTCCCCATCGAAGGCGACACCGTGCACTTCGATGCAACAAACCCTCGAGCTCGCAAGTACGTCTGGGACAAAGCGAAGAAGAACTATTACGACAAAGGTATCCGAGTGTTCTGGCTCGATGAAGCAGAGCCAGAGTACTCCGTGTACGATTTCGACAACTACCGGTACCATCTCGGTCCGAATATTGCGATCGGGAACGTTTATCCTGTGGATTACACTCGAACATTCTACGAGGGCATGCAAGCCGCAGGCCAAGACAATATCGTAAACCTCGTGCGCTGTGCGTGGGCCGGGAGTCAAAAGTACGGTGCGCTGGTTTGGTCCGGAGACATCGCTTCGTCATGGTCCAGTCTCCGCGACCAGCTCCAAGCCGGACTCAACATGGGCATTGCGGGCATTTCGTGGTGGACGACTGATATCGGAGGTTTTCACGGCGGCGATCCAAACGATGAAGCGTTTCGGGAACTTTTCGTGCGCTGGTTCCAATGGGGTACTTTTTGTCCCGTGATGCGACTCCATGGAGATCGTGAGCCGCGACAACCCCAACACGGCACCACGGGCGGGGCGACATGCTGCTCGGGGGCGGCGAACGAGGTGTGGTCGTACGGTGACAGTGTCTATGAGATCTGTAAGAAATACATGAACCTGAGGGAGGAGATGAGAGAATATACCAGGGAGTTGATGAAAGAGGCTCATGAGCACGGGGCACCCATTATGAGAACTTGTTTCTTTGAGTTCCCGGAGGATGAGCGGTGCTGGGAAGTTGAGGATCAGTATATGTTTGGGGATAAGTATCTGGTGGCACCGGTGCTGTGGCCGGGGCAGAGAAAGAGAGAGGTTTATTTACCGCCAGGGACCTGGACGTTGATGGAAGGAGGACCAGAGTACGGTGGTGGTCGAACAACGGAGGTGGATGCACCTCTGGAGCGAATGCCTGTATTCGTTAGAGGTGGTTAGGTGTTGAATTGAACTGGTCTTTCGGGGCAGCACCACTTTGGGAGGGTTGACGCTTGTGTTCTAGCATTGGTCGGCGGGCCACCGCGTTGAGCCCCGCTAAATTCAATGGTGAGCGCTTCCATTCCATCCCATCCCACTCCGTCCCATGCAACGGCTACAACACTCATATCGCTACGCACAACGCCTTCACCGGAGCTAAAAACAATCACACAGGCTATCAGGAGAAGAACCAGCGGCGTTCCTGTTCGTGTGAGCTTACCACCCGCGCCCGGCACCGCGAATGCTACCTGAGCTGACCTGCCCAAAAAGCAAAACGCACCAAACGACTTCATGACGGTGCAACACCCGCAGCCTCGCAGCAAAAGCCCCTAGTCTACCTCTAAAACCCTTGGGAACCCATTTCCCACGACATACACTACTGCTAGCCCGCCCCAGATGCCAGGAAGACCTTCTCGAATGCTGACACATCCCTCACAATCGCCCATGGCAGCCCGCCCCCAGGAGCCAACGCGATAGCGACCTGCCCATCATCGCGCCTCAACGCCAACGGCGCAGCGCAAATCCCTCTGTAGACCAGGAACAGGCCGGGGGGCCCTGCATGAAGCCTAAAAGATTTCAAATTCTGTGCTTGCCGTCGGAAAGTCTCGTGCAATCCGCAATGCATGTTATCAGTGTACCCACATCATCGCAATCGTACCATACCTCTCCGCTATGTCGCGATACCCAGCGCTCTTCATCTGCGTTATCAGCTCGCGGCTCCGATGCCGGATCAAGCCCCCAGGAGCGCGCCGAGGCTCGGTCGGACCAAGACGTCTAAGGATACATTAATGTACTCGAAGCACACCGTACAGTGGAGCGCGAAGGACCGGTACATGCGCCTAGGTATCTACGGGACACGGTCTGGGATAGAATCCTTCGGTGCGCACATCCTATACAAGGCATGATATACCTACACCCAATGCATCCGCATGGGCCGACATATGGGGTAAAACGTCACGGGAGCGTCCTTATCATGCAATGTATGCGGGACATTGATCGCGTGGAAAACGTGGGGTAAAATCAGGTGGTGCGGGAATAATTGTACCCTGCGAGGTGTATGTTGGAAGATGCAGACTTCAGGGGCCGGCAACAAGGAAACTGTTTTCAGTGTGATGATGGGGCACCGCGAGGTGTGTACCGAAATGTTTTGTTGCGGAGCAGGTAGCTGGCTAGCTACAGAAAAATGGATATAGATATCGTACACATGTGCAGGGCTTGCTGTGCCCCTCGGGAGAGCCATGTGCTGCTGCTCATCCCATCAGTATAACCCTCTATAACCAGTTAATAGACAAATGAGATGGGTGCTTTTGCAAGCGTGAATGACAGCAGCCTCGTCCAAGCCGTGCTGTGAAAAGCAAGGGGAGGTGCATGCGCAGAAACAAGATCCGACTTTGCGACCTAAGACAAGATCGTACAAAAACGCCATGTGGGTATCCCTTTCCCTATCGAGGCTTTTGAAATAACGCCTCTAGATGAATCCGATTACCAAAGAGAAGAGGACAAAGGAAATGTGCAAGTGGTGACAAAAAGCAAAGAGGGCCTAGATGTACACCGTTGCCAGGTAGGTTACGGGCTTTCTTGGGCAGCCTCCTTCCCTTTAGACGAATGCGGGTGTAGCAGGGCTGGCCGCCACTTGGCAACGTTGGAGACATTAAAGTGAAGCGGCTCCTTGGCCTTCTCGCGAACAGGCATCTTCCGCTTTGATCGACCAGAGACGTAGATAGGTTGCTGGACGTGCCCCGAGCCGTTGACGTTGGGCATCGACTGTTTCGACCTAAGCTTGGGCTTCTTGTCGCGATGCTCGTCGTCTTCCTCTTCGGTCTCAAAGCTTCGTAGGCTGCTGCGCTCCGACGAAAACCGGCTCGACTGTGTCTGCACGCGCTCGATGGGACTCAACATAGAGGCAGAGTCAGCAAGAACGTCCAGTTTCGATGGCGCCCTGTCCGCCAGCGAGTGAGTTCGAGATGAATAGGTTGGTGGAGGGTCCTGATAATCGTACATGATCTCAGAATCCAGGTTCTTGTATTTGGTGAAACCATCGAGCTCCTCGTCGTGACTCCAGCAAGACTCATCGGAGCCGAGTGCGGCGGGAAGGAAGCGAATTTCGTTCCACGTTACGTCTTCGTATTGAAGACAGACGTAGAGCACGTCTCCCTGCATCTTGTCGTGAGCGATGCAGTGATCCTCGAGGAACGGGTAGTCCCAGACGTCGCGATGAATGAGGTCTTGCGGCAGAAGCGTGAGCGCCATGCGTCCGAAAGGTTCGTCAGCCGGGCGATGTGCGCTCATTGGCATCCATGGTCGACCGCGAAGGAGGCCCTTGAAGGCATTCTCGATGCGATTGGCGAAGCATGAGCTGTCCTGGCTGGGAAAGTCTAGTTGCTGCTGCAGTTTGCGTGTGGCACAGCGCTTGTAACCGTTGCTGTCGGGATCATACGCGAACCTCTGGCCTTTGCGGGGCACAAAGATGACGCGCACGCTCCAAGACAGGGGGTATTTTTTGTCGGTACGAATGGGAAGTGGGCCCAGCGCATGTTGTGTCTGCATGAGCAATGGCAGCTGTGGGACTGGGGGCGCCTTTGGCGTTGACAGGTGGGCCTTTGGTGTTGAGGCGCCGGGCGTCGCCTCCCTGGAAAATTGTGCGCTGCCAACACCACTGCCGATTTCGACGCGATCAATTCGGTTCTCGAGCTCCATTGTGACCTCGTCCACCATCATTAATCGTTCTTGCATGGCCTTGATCTGGTCATTGAATTCCTGCGTCTTGTCCACAACAGCCTCCACCTTGTCGTCCATGTGCACTTTCAAGTGTTGCATGTTCTCATACATGCGAGCCTCAATGGCCTTGTATACCCGGAAATGCTCTTCTCTTGATAGCCTTTCCCTGTACAGCTCCTGCTTCAGCTCCTGCTCCATCGTCTCGTATTTCTTGACCTGGCGCTTCAGCCGCTTCACTTCCTCGACCACCTGCACATATTCCTCCACCGACACAGTAGACAATGGCTGGGTTTCGTGGTGCCATGCCTGGTGTCCGCAACCGCATTGGGAACGCACGATCGAGTCCGGGTAGAAGCCCCGGCACAGGCACCGCTGCCTACCGCTGCCCGGGTGGGACTCTGGCAATATGAAGCCGCATTCTCCTCGGGGAAGTGGTGCTGCCTCCTTTTCTGGTGCGGGCTTGCCAGGCAGGTGAACGAGCGTGTTGGTAGTGTTATGGAACATGGGTGAACGACCTGAAGAGCTGGCCGTGGTGTGGTTCCTGGAGGGTGGGCAAGAGGCTCATGGAAGGCCGGACAGAACAAGCTGGGGTGGAATCGAATGAGCGGAAGGGCCGAGGGCTTTCTAGGCTGAGCCAAGAAATGAAGCTGTCAGCGGGGGAGGGCTGCTCTAATAATATATAGCAGAGGGTAGCCGGGCAGGATGGGTGAGGTTGGCGTACAAGATAAGCCAGCGTCTCCCTACCAGAGCGTCGATGGGCGCGGGAGCATCCGGAGGACGGTGCAGCGGATTGTTTCGGGGGGGACACAAGCAAAAGGAGGGCGTGAAGCATGTGCTACCGTGGGAGGCAGCGGGTTTTGAGGCCGGTGGCAGCTCTGCGGTGCTGAGCGAGGTACGGGCAGGCTTGCGGAGGCAGCGAACGGGCTCGTTACTTTTTAGCACGGCGGGCCAGCCCTGGACGCCCGCGCTGCCGGGGTACGTGGGCTGTGGGACGAGGGGAGAGGAAGCCGAGCAGCCCTGCCATGCCTGGCATGCCTGCCGCGCCGCCTGGCAGAGGCCAGAGAGTGGGCGTGGGTCTGTTGTGGCCGTGTGGCCGCTTTGCTGGAGATGGGATGGGATGCCTGGATGCTTCGCGGGCGGGCCAAGCCAAGGAAGGCGCGTCGAAGATAAGGAAGGAGCGACGGCGCGGGATTGGCCAGCGGGCGCCCGACGCAGGGCCTGCGCTTTCCTGACACGGTCGTGCCTGCCTACACTCACATGGCGACCGAGCTGCAGGGCTGGGCGGCGCGCTGGCCGCATCTGACATGACCATCGAGGCCGGCGCCAGCAGTCGCAGCCATTCGCTACCGGCTCTCTCTCTCTCTCTGTCTGTCTGTCTGTCTGTCTGTCGGCCTGCCTCCCCAGGTCCACGGGCAGCAGGAACCAGATGAAGACAATGACCAGACCCCACGCGCGCGCCCCCCGATGCCCGAAGCTTGCCGCTGCTGAAGGGACGAGGGGGCAAATGGTCCATGGTGCCCCGTCCTCCCTTGCGGCTTGCGCAACCCCTGGTCTTCCCTGCCCATGCTGTTTCTGTGGCCGGCTCTTCACCAGGTCTCCAGGCGGCATCAAGTTGTGCGCCTGCACGCCGATAGACGCTGGCAGGCGCTGCCAAACCATGCCGCTGTCTATCTGCATCCAGACTCGCGGGTCCAGGCAGCGGACAGTCAAGATTTCTGTTATCGAGAAGGATTGATAAACGATCGGCTCTGGGGCGCTACCCCCACACTGCGCCGCCGCCGCACCCTCCCTCTGATTGGCGCATGGAACCTTCGAGTCGATGCGCAACGCCTAACAGCCTTCCATTCCTCAACCTTCTCACCAGGCCACAAAGCCTCAATCCATGCGGGTTGCAGCACGGGGCGCCGAGCACCATAGACCCCAAGTAGATCTCGTTCAACTTGCCTCGTCGCCGCAAGACTGGGAAGCACTTTGCGGTGACGGGCCGCCGTCGCCTCCATCACAGTCCTCATCGCCATACAGCAGTAGTAGAAGCAAGTCGCCGTCGGCCACGGAGCCGTCACTAAACGATACGTAGCAGCAACCACCCTTTTGGAAATCATCACATGCCGGTCACCTTCCCGGGCCATAGCCTTCGTCATAATACATTGACCGCTGTGCTCAACCAGGACCTCGATGCAGAGCACGATGGATGGGGAAAGGCCCAGGAGCGTTTGCCATCCTTTATCTGCCATATCGAGGACCGGCACTCTACGGCGGAGAGCAAACGCAGATGAAACCGTACGTTCATGACCTGCAGGAACCTGCGGTCGAGTCAGACTGCAACTTGTCTCAGCACGCCTGTCGATTTACGATGGCCTCAGCTCTGGGGCAGCGCACTGGCAGAAGCACGCCACAGGGCAACCTTCGCACCTGGCCGGCATCAGCGCCATTTCGTTAAAGGGTTGCAACGCCGCTTGCCCGCAAACCCAACGTAAGAGTCTCCCACGTTATGTAAAGAGCATTACCACCGACGCATGAACCGAGTTGCTCGAGCCTGGTGGAAAATTTCGCTCAGCACGATATTTGCCACATTGCTTCCACTTGGCGTGGCATGATCGGACGGCACGGCTTGAACAGATGGCAACTTCTCCTTTACCATCAGTGACCGCTTATTTCCTTGCTTTCAGCCCATGGCTATCATTATAGCAAAAGGGGTTGGCTGTCGAAATGCTAGCATGACGACACCGCTACCGGAACGCTCCAAACCATCACCGCGCTGGTCAATTTGTTGGATTGCCCCACAATGTCTAATAGTTTGAATGCCTCTTTCCTCAGAAAATAATACATGCTTTTTGCATGGGGTTCGTCGCAGCCTTCATTACCATGAAAACAGACATCCAACACCCAACAATTGTCGGCCCGCAACCCCACGCCCGGCTACGAAAATCCCAGCTGAAAGTCCGCTGACCCCGTGCCTGGGCAACGGCCCTCCAGACCGTCTTCTTGCAAGAGTTAATGGAATCCAGATCCGCGTGGGCGTCTTTCAGGAGCCGGTAGAATGCAAATCAATGTATACCTCAAACTGGTTTAGCGAGATCGACCGGGAGCAGCCGTGGGGAAGCCAGCCACTGATCCCTTCCTGTTGCGGATCCTCTGTTCCCTACTGTGGTTGCTTCTCCCGCGTTGTGATTCATTTTTCAATCTGCCAGCCCGTCTGCCGTTGCGACCGCGTGGACGTCAGTTGCGAGCATTCGCCGTTCCTGCAAGGAATCAGTGACGATCCCGTTCGCACAAGGGGCGAAGCTTGGGACGCGCCGAGCACTTCGGATTCTTATCTTCGCGTCGCGTCGACTGCTTGCCGCAGAGTGCACATTACAGATCACAATTTGCCCGAGCAGCCTGAAAGCGCAAAGCCACGTTGACCAACAGTTATGTTGTCTGTAAAGCATGCTACTCCCCGATATCGCTGCCAGGTTGTCACAAAAGAGATATACTTGCATTTTTCCTTCGGCAATCGGCGGCTTCGAAGCCTCTTCGGGTTCACGAGTTGTCGAAAGGAACATACGGGCTTCCGCAGAGTAATTCAGAAGCATTTTCATGTGGAGTCTTCACACCACAAACGCCGAGGTACCTTAACGTAGCGAGATGCCTTGAGGTAACATCCTCGCACCTCATTGACAGCAAATGCCAGTCCACAGCACATTTCAGACCCGCAATTGTGCGTGCAATGTGTTACTAGAATGTGTTATACGTCTGCTACGACGCACTTCCCCAAGGTCTGACGTGCCGACTGCGACTCGTGCATGCGCGCATCGCAAGTCGATTGGATCTAACCCAGGTACGACGGACACACGCAGCTGCACATCTGAAAATTGTCGAGTGTTCTATCAGCTGGGAATCATTAAATCGTAGTGCAGAGTGTACTAAGAAGACGTGATCCCATCGCTTACATAACTCGGGTGTCGGCCATCTTGGCGTTCCGGTATGAGGCACGATCGAAAACCTCGCTCTGACAATTTGCCCGGGCTCCTCAACCTCCCATTTTACTGTCTTACACTAATCTGTATCTCGTACGTGGCTTCTTAAATGTCTGTAGTGACCGAGGAACATTGGCAAGCGCACGGCGGCATCCCTGCGTGCGACCTCTGCCACTTTCGAAAGGTAATTCGCCCATACGGTACATGTTTCACGACATTAATACCTTATCGAAGGTCAGGTGCGACAGGAACGAGCCATGCAGCAACTGTATTGCAGCAGAAGCCGAATGCCTCCGGACCCGACAGAAGCGGTCAGCACGGCCTAGGATCCGAACGTCTGTTTCAATAGTACGGGCCTGTGTTGTATACTTACTAATTGACCATCCAGAGATGACAAGATTCGGGCTCTCGCGGAGAAGCTTCAGGACTTGGAACATGCAGTCGCACAGAATGCGCCAGAAGCCGGGTCTGGAAGACAGAAAGCATTGTCCGATGGCTCGCCTTCACTGTACAACGCTTTCCCATCTGCTAAGAGGAGAAGAGCAGGCAATAGAGCCGGCGTGCATGACCCAATATCCCCTCCAGACTCTGTCGCCCTCCAACGCCTCCCTGAGGCACGGGATTTCATTCGGAAAGAGCTTTCCTGCAACAGCCTCCTATCAAATCACCAACGGATAGTGCTCGAGACAGCAATCTCATTCGTCGATCATCTCTCGCAAACGTCCTCTTCAGGGGATGAGAGCATGGCTTGGACACAGAAAGTTTCGACGGATTTGTCTCACGGGGAATTAATTCAAATCATACTTACTAGTCAGTCCATTGAGTAGAGGTACAACACGGATCATGCGCTGACCTTCTCAGATGAGAGGAATGAATCTCGGTCGTCGCAAATGCAGCTTCAAACGTTAGATCACATCCCACCAAAGGCTTTAGAAAGAATGGCGGTTGCCCTACTTGAAAGTTCAGCGGATGAACGAACTCTTAATATGTACAAGATTATCGTACATTTTAAAGCGGCCCTCGGCCTGTACGCGAGCCAGCTCCAAGCACCAAAGAGCACACCAGTCCGCGAGAGCATCAAACAGATGCAACTGCATCACCTCAGCGCATCACTCACCGCCCTAGATAGTGTCAGCTTCTTGACGCCACCTTCCCTGCTTTTGCTGCAAGTACTTGTAACGGGAGTGAGTTTTCTCTACTAACATGCTAGAATTTTAGTAAAACTTAAATTTATTCTAGGTCATACTAATGCATATCATCGGCAACGCGACTAGCTGCTGGAGTTTGACAGCCCACGCATCAAGTGTTCTTGTAGCACTGGGCTATCACAACATACGCGATTCGACCCCAACGACAGAGCTCGACGTGGAAATCCACGCTTCCGTGGCATGGTGCTACCATTTCGATCGTGTCATGAGCCTATTGCTGCTCCGTCCTCCATCGTTGCCACCCCCTCTCGTCTCAATTTCTTCCTTAGTTCAGCTCGATGCCTCGAATCCTATGTCGATTTTTGCGCGAGTCATGCTTGAGATGGTGCCGATACACGAGAGGATTTTGGCGCTGAGTCTGGACCATGCGTCTAACAAGACTCGGGAGCCTCATGTTGCGCTAACGATTGAGGCGGGCCGGCTTCGAGGCCAAATGCTCGAAATATATGCACTGATGGAGCAGGTACATATTGAAACTACTCTCAACATTGACCTATGCGTATACTAATCGTCGACAGGAACGACCAAAGGAACAGGATGATTACAATGCAGACTATTGGCTGCACTGGCACAGTCTTGAGTTCAAATACTTCTCTACGCTGACGGCCGTTCACCGACTTAGTCCCACCGTCACTTCGAATGTCGTCGAAAGAGAGGAGTGCCTTCGGTGCGCCCGCAAAGCACTGGGATATGTGAAGTTTGTCCAAGAAAATGGCAAAAAGCAGGGTCACTTCGTAGAGGAATACAGCCCCTACCTTGCATTGTGGGTCGCCCTTTCTTGGAGCCGAACGCGTCGGTGTAGCGCTAACCATGAGTAGGACCATCCTGTCATACCCTCTTTGTCCATTTTTAATCATCTTCTGTAACGTGGTTGGAACTTCCGATGTCCGCGACTTTCAACTGCTGGAGGAAGTCGTCGAGAGCATCACGTCGCTCAATGCCGAGAACAAATATGTCGAGAGGCTGCGTCGACTCGTCAGCACTTTATTGGACTTGTGCAAACCCCTTATTCAGCCCAAGACTAGTAGCGTAGAGGAGCATCAGCCGACTGGTTCTGGTTTTGGGCCGCCCGATCCCACGCCAGGTGTCACTTCGCTGCTCGCTGCAGCTGCAAGTGAGGCTTCGAATGACCTTGAGCTTATCGACTTCAACAAGACTGCACCCGAGACCTCTTGGAACGACGAGATGATGCAGCACCTTTTCCAAACCACACCATCACTTGACTGGTTCAATTCTACTCTACTAGACCCATCATCGTGGGACCCTACCTTGCCAACCTGATCGGTGAACTCAGCACGGTGGCTGATGCATTACGAAGGTCTCGGCTATGACCACCACGCACTCAACACTCGATACCACGGTCTCTATTGCATATTCTCGCGCATACCATAACCCATCCCTGGGGGTAGTTCGTACTACCGCGGAAGCACTGTCATTGTATGACTACGAAAACTCGGAACTGCATCCGCTATCTGGTGTCGCTGCTGCCGTGGGATGTGTAGCCAGACATAATCGCGGCATCACGATATGAAGTAGGCGACAAGCCCTCAACACATCATTACGAATCTGATAACAACGCCGTATAAATCAGCAAACATGTCTACCTTCTGCTTCCGGCAACATCGCACAAGTCACAATCCTAGGCACATCAGCGCATAACTCTGCATTAGGCAGGCGGCATGCTCAGCTCTTCAGCTCCTGAACTCCACGACCGCCGTTCCAAGCTTTCTCGCGACTGTGAATCTTAGGCGCGTGCTTTCGGGCATTAAGCCGACTGGTTTCCGTGTGGAAAAGCAAGAAAAGGACCGAAACTGTGCTGGAAATCGGTGTCGACGTGGGAGCGAAGGACGACATCCATGATCGAGAATCATACGATGTCACTAGTCGTGTGGAATTGGCTCAGCTGAAGTTCGCTTACTGCCGTTTGACGTTGAATAGCCAGTATTTTGGGGGCTGCTTGCTTTTTCCTTTGCGAGTGAGAGGACCAATGCGCTCGCGATCGCGGATGCGGGTAGACTTCGACTTGCCTCGCGTATCTGATTCGAAGCGAGAGATTCGTTAGGTTCCTAAAAGTTGTTGGGTCGCATTACGTGAGGAAGCGATGTCGTGGGATTTCGATATCCAATGTCGACCTCCATCTATTTATGGAGTCGAGGAGCCGAGAGATTGTGCGATACCAAAAGATATGATCTCAATACGATCTCAATAGATGCGATAAGAAGTTGAAGGATAATTGAACGTTTTGTGCTGTCAGTTGAGGCCCTAAATTGGGCAGCGAAGCATTGTTGCTCGTCCCACCAACGAAGCTGACAGTTTTAACATACTGCCATCTCCATCATTGTCTCTAACACAAACAATCATCTCATGCATTTCTACCTCCGTGACTCATAACCCCAGGAAGGGTGTTACATGATATATCATCGCTCAACTTGCTCGCTGAGTTAGGCTTTCTGAGTCATCCCGTGCCTCAACTGGCGGCCCTAGCAGACCGGGCGTCCCGACCGCAATCATTTGATCGGGTAGCTCTCCACGGCTTCAATAAAACGAGCAGGCCGTTGATGTAATAATTGTAGAACCACGATGCTCAAGGAAGTATTGGAGAGTCTGCAAGCCTGACACAGCAGGAGCGATACCACAATCTTGAAGGAGACCATCGTATGCTCCTGCATCGTACGGCTAACAACGGCCATCGACTTCGCCCTTAGCCTTTTATAAATCACACTCTCGATAGACGTATGGCTTCGACATATCCCCGCATATTAAATGATTGTGTACAGTCTCCCCACTCTGATGTTTGAAGCCCCGCTACAGCGATCCTTCTGCTTAAGGCCTCCACTCCGCGCTAGGCAACAACTGGCTATCCCAGGATCCTTGCGTAGCCTTGCGCTGCCCATCACAAAGTACAAACGAGCAGCGTACAAATAACTGTTCGTGTCCACAGCTACTTTGGAATTGTTATCTTGTTATCTCAATCATGCATCCTTCTTCGCGACGCAAGCAGAAATTCTACCAAGAAACCATGGCCGCAGCTCCCTCGGCATACATGCCTCCAGATGATGCTCACCCCAACATCGCCACAGGGCTGCCTCAAGCAATAGATGCTCCCATTCCTCAAGGCTCGACGGTACCAGAGACCAACCAAATTATTGCAGCAGCTCCCAAACAGCCACTTGCTCCTCCAGGAACTCTGACCTCCATCCACTGCGTGTACGAAGACCAGTTCCGGCTCAACAAGTGGACCACACAATATCCAACTCTTTTGGATAAACCAGTCGAAGACGCAGAGTCCGCACAGCACGCGCTCGTAGCACGCTACAAGCTGTCAAACAACCCGCGCAAGACCCTGGACCTCCACTCCATCGTAGTGCAAAGCCCCCTCCTCAAGAAAAGCTTGGCTTCCGTGCTGGCAAACTATCCTGGGATTACGACTGAACTTGAGCGACTTGAATTCACGGCACCATTTGAGTGCTTTGTGCACAGGTGGAAAGTGCTTAAGGCACAACTTGAATTGGCTGAGATGCATAGGGATGGAGGGCTACATGGACATGAGAAGCTCGTCGACCAGGAGATCCAGCACCTGATGCTGCTGAGAGATACACTTGGGGCGGAGCTTGGTCCTGTGTTGCGGGAGCAGAACGATCTCGTCGCCAATGGGGTCATGCGCTTCCACCAGATATGGACGCTGTTCGAGCCGGGATGCCTGGTGTACAGTAAGAGCGACGGACACGATAGGGTCTATAAGCTCAAGTCATCGAAGTTCGAGACCGTCAACTCCGGCCCCGTGTTCAAGCTGGAGTGTCAATTTATCGACTATGATGGGACGGCTTTTGGGTACAATAAAGAAACGCTTGCGGTGACGAAATTCAGTGGGACCAAGAAGATCACCAAGTTCGAGGCGTTTCCGTTGCGCTTCCATCCGGATGCGGAGGAGCTGAAGTCAAGGCTCGTTGAGAGGGGGAGGATGTTCGAAGCGTACAAAGGATATCACTTCGTTGGATATGATGGCATAGCCATGGGCAAGGTCCAGCGCGGCGAGCAAAAGTTCAACATCAAGAGCCGCATCATCATCGACGCGTACTCGTACTCCCGATACAACCAGAAGCAGTCCCTGGAGTACTTCTTCGAAGCGGAAGACAAGCCGCAAGTGATGATACCTACGGCGAACGACGAGGAGAGCGACACCGATTGTGTCATCCTCGATGAAGACGTCAGCACGAAGAAAGTCCTCGAAGCTGGCAAGAAACCAGTCATTCGCGAGTTCGACACCTTCGACATGACGGATGACATGCACATCATCACCTCTGCCACCGTGCGTGGGTACTCCCTGCGCGATAAGAAGTGGTTCAGTTTCTTCATCGACAATGTCCGAGATATCACCTGGAACGACCACGCATTCAAGTCGCTGGTCGCGCCGCAAGAGCAAAAGGATCTCATACTCGCCTTTGCTGAATCGCAGGTTAAACATCGCGAGCACTTCGATGACTTTATTCAAGGGAAGGGCAAGGGAATCATTATGCTGCTGAGTGGGCCGCCAGGCGTGGGGAAGACGTTGACGGCCGAGAGCGTGGCCGAGGCTATGAAAGCGCCGCTGTACGCAATAGGAGCTGCAGATTTGGGATCGAAGCCCGCGACGCTGGAGAAGAGTCTCCATGATATACTGGAGATGTGCTCAAAGTGGGGTGCTGGTAAACACCCTGCTCCAAAATTTTTCTAATTTCGCACTAATCACCGTGTAGTGTTGCTGCTGGATGAAGCAGACGTCTTCATGGAAGCGCGCAGCACCACCGATCTCGACCGCAACAAGCTTATCGCCATCTTCCTCCGTCTCCTCGAATACTTCGAAGGCATCATGTTCTTGACCACGAACCGGCTCGAAAATATGGACGCTGCATTCGAATCACGCATCCATTTGACCCTGAATTACTCGGAACTGGATAAGACAGCAAGGAAGCATGTTTGGGCGACCTTTCTTCACCGTAGCGCAGAGACGAAGGACTCAAATGTCGGCGCCTTCTCCGAGACTGAGCTAGAGAAGCTGAGTAAGGTGCAACTCAATGGTAGGCAGATCAAGAACGTGATCAAGACGGCGCAGTTGCTGGCGAGCAGGTATGATGAATGCCTGGGCATGGGGCATCTGGAGACGGTGTTGCGGTTGAGGAAACAAAACGAGAAGAAGGTGAGCTTCTTCGGGGGCGAGTAAGGCTCTCTGGGATGAGCAGGGTGTAGTCGAGAGCTATGGTGGCCGTGGCAGGTGCCTAAGCTAGGTCAGCGCCGTGACTGAGACGCATGATCATCAGCCTCAGATAGTGGATTAGAGTAGCCGGAAGGGGCGAAGTCGATTGGGGCGTATATGAATGCCACAGAAGAACAAAAACATATATTGATTCCTGATGATTGGACGTGGATTATTGATGAAAGCGTTCTCGTAGTGAATACAGAAAGGATGCTCCGGACTCAGACGCCGGCTGACGCCGGCACAGTTGCGGCTCCGCTAGCGCGTCCGGGGCGTGGTATCTCCACGTGACGGCTATCAAGGAAGCTCCCTCGTCACCCAGCCACGCGCCGCAGCTCCAGCCAACACCCATCGACAGCAGCGCGAGCTGCCTAGTACTTCTCCAACTTCGTCCGAACTCTTATAGCTTTCCAGACCCTCTCATCACCTCCATTTCCCTACCTTTCTTTGTTCGCAGCTCTCCACGCATCCACATCGATACCTCCGACGGTAGCTCCGAACGAGCAGTCCTCCACCATGGCTGTCAAAGCCGTAGTCCCGTTCCTCGTGGCGATGATGTTGTTGACGGGAGTGTGTAATACACTCCTGACCAAGTATCAAGTATGCTAAAACTTTCTCCACCTGTATGTCGGTTCGTTCGCTGACGATGGATTCTCAGGACATGCAATGTGTGAAGAACTGCGACTCTCCATCCCCGAAATACCGCGAGCACTTCGAGCAACCGGTCCTCCAGACGCTTCAAATGTTTATCGGCGAGATGGGCTGCTGGCTGGTCATCGGAGCCTTTGCCGCGTACCAGAGCTTCGTCTCTCGCAGAGCTGGCTACGAAGCTATACCCGCTGAAGCCGACGAGGGAACTGCCACACCAGCTCTGTCTGACGAGAGCGAGACCCCCGACGTCGCGAACCCGCTAAAGCCTGCGCATCCTGACGATGAGGGCAGGATACCATTGGTTGGGAAGAGCATCTTTCTGCTTGCGCTGCCTGCATGCTGCGATATTGCGGGCACGACGTTAATGAACGTTGGACTGCTTTTCGTGGCTGCGAGTATCTACCAGATGACGCGAGGAGCACTGGTGCTCTTCGTCGGGCTCTTCAGCGTGTGGTTCCTCAAGCGCCATCTCGGACTCTACAAATGGTTCTCCCTCTTCGTGGTAGTCTTCGGCGTCGCAGTCGTGGGTCTAGCAGGCGCTATCGAGAAAGACGACAAGGCCACACCATCACATGCGGCTTTGGCAGAGAGCACTAGCGAGACGACCATGACGGCGCCTTCGCAGGCTGTCATGACCATCATCGGTGTCTTGCTTATTGCTGGAGCACAGATCTTCACTGCCACGCAGTTTGTGCTCGAAGAGCGCATCATGGAGAAGTACGCCATGGAGCCGATAAAGGTAGTTGGTTGGGAGGGTGTCTTTGGATTCTTGGTTACGGTGGTGGTCATGGTTGTGCTGCACTTTGCTATCGGGACAGGGTACTTCAATGCGAGGGAGGGCCTGTACCAGATGACGCACTATCGGAGTATTGCTATCAGCTCGATTCTCATCATGATTAGCATTGGGTAGGTCGACCTTCTTCCTCTTCTTGGTTTGGAATTGTTGCTGACATCATATAGTGGCTTCAACTTCTTCGGCCTCAGCGTCACTCGTACCGTGTCCGCAACGTCTCGCTCTACCATCGATACCTGCCGTACGCTCTTCATCTGGATCGTGTCGCTCGGACTGGGCTGGGAGACATTCAAGTGGCTACAAGTCTTGGGTTTCGCTCTGCTTGTGTATGGCACCTTCTTGTTCAACGACTTGGTCAGGCCACCGCTAAAGAGATGGGTCGTGAGGCAGCCAGAGGAGTTGCTGCCTGAGGAGCCGATTGAACACATGTAATGTACCGTCTAGATGTAGGACTTGTACATATTCTGGTTGATGTTTCACATTGCTGGACCGGCGTTTGGGTACGACAACGGGCGCATCTTAAGTATTGGGCTTTTCGAGAGGACCTTGTCGCATTTATAGGGATATTCACAGTTCGGCTAACTCTAGAATGGGTCGTGTTGGTTCGAATTCCCTCTTTTCTAAAAGAACATTGTGCGAATCTAACGCACATGGGTCATCCCGATGCACACAGTTCGGTCTTTTCTCAATTTCGAAATAAAGCAATGGATTGTTGCGCTGATACTGGTTCGCCGGATGACTACTGTTAGAGCCACAGATGTGGCGGTGGTGGCTCGTGCATGCCAAGACCGCGCACTCGCTTAGACGTATCTCGAAATCCCCGCGAACTTTAACCAACAGCCAGCGACATTAGGATTTCGACGCCTACAAGACGGTCCTCTTCCCTTCCCGTACGCCTTTAAGCAGCTCGAAGGAGTTATCAAGCAATCCGACACCATGGCCGCCGCCCAAGGAGCTATGTGCGTCTACACCCACCCCCATGTTCGTGGAATGCCCTACTGACTTTGATACAGTTCCAAGCGCAGGAAGTTCGTCGCCGACGGTGTCTTCTACGCCGAGCTCAATGAGTTCTTCCAGCGCGAGCTGGCCGAGGAGGGCTACTCGGGCGTCGAGGTCCGCGTTACCCCCACCGTCACCGATATCATCATCCGGGCCACGCACACACAAGAGGTTCTAGGCGAGCAGGGTCGCCGCATCCGCGAGCTCACCTCGCTCATCCAGAAGCGCTTCAAGTTCCCCGAGAACTCCGTCTCCCTCTATGCCGCCAAGGTCCAGAACCGTGGTCTCTCCGCCGTCGCTCAGTGCGAATCCCTCCGCTACAAGTTGCTCAATGGTCTCGCTGTTCGAAGGGCGTGCTATGGTGTCCTGAGGTTCATCATGGAGAGCGGTGCCAAGGGTTGTGAGGTTGTCGTCTCCGGAAAGCTGAGGGCCGCCCGTGCCAAGAGCATGAAGTTCACTGTATGTTGTACCCTACAACTTTTGGGATTTCGAATGGAATGCTGACATTGAGCAGGACGGCTTCATGATCCACTCCGGCCAGCCTGCCGAGGACTTCATCGACGAGGCCACCCGCCACGTTCTCCTCCGCCAGGGTGTCCTGGGTATCAAGGTCAAGATCATGCGCGGCGCAGACCCCGAGGGCAAGGCCGGCCCGGCCAAGTCCCTACCCGACTCGGTCACCATCATCGAGCCCAAGGAGGAGCAGCCCGTTGTGCAGCCAATGTCCCAAGACTACGGCGCCAAAGCTCTTGCTGCACAGCAAGCAGCAGAGCAGCAGCGGCTGGCAGAGCAGCAGGAAGGAGGTGAAGGCGCACCGGCAGAGAGCTACCCCGAGGAGTAGGATACCGAGGGGTAACCAGGTACAGAGGCTTACGAGCTTGTCAGATGCTGCTGATGACGATGGCCATGGGTTCATGAGAAGGCCAAAGCATGTTTTTTCTTTGCATCGGATAGGCGGTTCCTTTGGGAGGCTTAGGAGTTATCCGTGCTCTATACACTCCTGGGACATCAAATGCAAAAATTCAATGTGACCATTGCACTAATCGGGTCAATTTTCGAATGACGAAACCTGTGAACTTATATAAAGGCTTACGAACTACTGCGGTTCTACACTGGCATAGCGGCCTGGAGTACCATCACGCACCATGGACATGCTGGGGCAAATTAGGTGATCCATGAAAATTAGGCAACACCCTTGCCCTCTATATGTTGGTAGAATATGTCCGTGAAGTAATAACTCCGTACCACTCATGCCGCATAAGTGCAATCATCCAAAACAAATCCAAACAACCTTCATGAACCCTCGAACTGATCCCATCGGGTATCAATACCTTTGCCCCTTCATCAAATTGCTCAGCATCTGATTCCCTCTCCAGACTTCCTTTTCTTGCCTGTAACCACAGGCCGAGAGGAAACAGCAGCATCAACATCGCCCCGCTCTTCCTCGACACGACTTCCATTCTCGATCCGCCTGAGCACTAACCAAGACTTAAGACCCCTTCACTCGCCTCTCCACAAAGCTCAACGACCGTCGGATTGAAGGGGAAGAAGAGGTGGGATCCTACTGCATCTCGACCTCCATCTCCTTCCTCATCTCAGCACTGCGGCTGCGACTGCGACCTCTATTCGCTGGGCTAGCATTCCTCGCATGTCCGATGCCCAAGCTTGCGATGCCAGCTGCAAGATTCTGGGTGAGGTCTTTGCCGAACGCGGCCGCCGCGTCCAACGGTGTCGGCATCGGATTCGACACCTTCCGCTCATGAGCATGCGTAGGCGGCAGATGGGCAGTCGTTCCAGCCCCCGTCGCCTTCTCCGCCGTCTCCGTACCGATGACAATGTTGTCCTGTGGCGGGACTGGCGTTGACGTTCCACTGCGACCATTCGGCGGACTGCTCAAATTGCTGGTCTGCGGCGACAGCGTAAGAGGCGCCTGTTGCGGCCCGAATGCATTCATTTCCTCATCCGAGCGGCCGAAGAACTCGGCCCACCATCTCGCCTCTCCCTTTCTGGGGAATATCATACGCTCCTTGCCACGGACCGAATCATCCACCACGGCGTCGTAGCTCGGATTCGTGAACTCTTGTTTCCGGCAGAGGAAGTAATCCCACACGGAGCGAGTGCGCTCCGAAGCACGAGCCTCCGTGCGTTCTTTCTCGTTGTCGAAGAGGAAGGTGCCGTATTGGCAGGAGTAAAGATGGTAGAAAAGGCGCCTTAAGAAGCGCTCGTTGAACTCGAAGCGGGTGGGGTATTGGTGGACGAGTTGGTATGTAGCATCTAGAAATTGGTGGAAGACGGGTGAGAGCTCGTTGACCTTGGTCACGCGGTGTTCTTCGGCTGCCCCGATTCTGGAGGATGGCTTTGTAGCCTGCGGTACGCTGGTGTTGTCGGAGACGAGGTCTGAGCTTGATCGTAGCTCGGCGCCAGTTTCGGTGGTCATTTGATTGAGGGATTCGTTGGAGTCGTTTTGGCGGTTGAAAAGGCCTCGGCCGACGCGGATGGCATTTTCGAAGGGGTTGTTGCTACCCTGGCCGTCGCGATTGCGGTCTATCCGCTCGTTCTCGATAGAGAACCATTTGTCGCTGCTGAGGAAGCCGGAGCGGTGGCGGAACATGTGGCCGAAGGAGAGCCAGTCTTTCTCCACAAGAACGATAAAGCCCTCCAATGTGCGGTAGTAAGGATCAAGGCAGATTTGACTCAAAGCACTCAACTGACTGGTTCGATCCCAACCATCGGAGCAGTGGATCAAGACATGCGAATGCATAATTCCCACGGTACGAGCAATGAGTGCGGTTCCATCGAGGATATTGCTGATATGCCTCAACCATCCGCTCTTCTGTAGTAGCTGTCGGTTCGGTGGTAGTGTCGTCAGATCGGAATCCTTGAGAGCTTCGACCACATAATCGAGCGATTTGCGCATGACGTGGATGTTGTCTATCCCAAGGTATGCCTTCTCTGCACCGGGGTAATAGTCCATCTTCTCCGAGCCCAGCCCCACAGCTTGCATTGCGTACGCGTTCACCGTCGGTCTCGCATCTACAATCAGATTGCGTTGCTGAGCGCCATAGACCTTTGGCGAATCAGCTTCAGTCTCGGAGGATTCTGTAAGATCTTCCACCACCGTCCGCGTAGGTAGTACCGACTCTGCATCCCCTACACCAACAAACGAACTGTTAGCGGCAGACTCGTTGAGATTCACGATACTCGACTCGGGACTAGCGCCAGCCGGAGTTGCGGGTGCGGTCTTCGATGTTTTCCAACCTTTATTTGTAGCAAATATAGCGGCCACGAGTCTCTCATCTTGTGCGTTCCTATTTCCGCGGATGCCTGGCTGGGGTTGCGAGCTCCGCGTGATGGAGCAGTTATTGATGGGGTGACGGTACACCAGGGCGGGTATCCGTTTTCGGGATCGATATTCACCGGCGTATCGAAGTGTAGAATCAGACACTTTTGTGGGAACTACGATGAGGGCAGGGTATGTTGGGGCGTACTAGATCCGCTGGTCAGCATGATTTCGTTTGCATCGTAAAGCCGAACCTACGCTGTAGTCCACATTTATCTCAGATATCCGCCAGCCTTTGTCCGTGTCCTTTGGGCTGATGCCTAATCGCTTCCACTCGCGCCGTGCATCGTATATGCTCCAGCCGTTGAACTGGTCCTCCGGAGGTTTAGGCTGGTAACTAAATGCAAGCAGCTTGTCTAGCCTCCCAATCTTACATGACAGCGACCGAATGCTGTCATATACGTCTCTCGCCTCCTTGTCGTCGAGAAGGTGGAATGCGAAGAAGGTAAAGTCGCGACACCGCAAACGGATCGAGGGCTGGATGCGCGCTGCTATCGAGGACGGTCGCAAACAGCAGTACGAGATCATGGGGTATGTGATCCATACTTCCTTTTGTCGAGGAGGTTTGGCTGAGGGAGCGGAGCCTGGGGGAGGAGCAGGCAGGTAGCTGAACACCAAATGGTGGGGCATGAGGTGCAGAGTCCCGTCGAAGCGCGCGCCTCTTCGCCATAGAGAGACATTCTCTACCTGGACACTCTGTTAGTGGATGTCTTTCCTACGGGCAGCAGACTTACTTTGCTGACGCGAATCTTCTCCATGGTTGTTGCTGGGTAGGCAGCTAAGCGGTGGTCGCCGGCTCGAGGTTGCGAGGGGCCGCGGATTGGATATATATTGGTCTAGAGATTATTCGTGACTATGGTGAATGGAAAGGAGAGGGAGGTTCGAGTCACAGCAGCGGACGCGTGTCTGGCCTGTTTGCTTGCATATTGACGTTGCGGAGGATTGCTCGGGTGCCCGCCGTCATGGCTCGTCCCGCATTTGGACCGGGCGCTATGTCTTGGCAGATGTACGTGTGCACCGCATTGCGTGGTCGCACAAAAATGTGACCACATGGACAGATAAAGATTCATGGTGTAAAAGAATGGTATTGCTACACTAAAGCCTTTGTTCTTGTTTGTGTAATACTTACTCCAAGCCAACGGTATGACTAAGAAGAGACTCTGCCGAAAACTCATCAGAGATTCTGTAATTAGAGGAAGCATACCACCTAAAGTGCATGCCGCAAACCTAGAAACCCCAAACCTAAAGGACAGATGATGCAGTCGCGACCTGACGGAAAGTCTGGACTCTGCAAGGAATTGCTAGCAAGTTAATGACACATTGGCCCAGCCCTCCGGTACGAGAAGACATCCACTACCGTTACCATGTCCTTCGTGCAGACATGTAACTTGTCACCCTTGTTCATCCGCCCGCACGCCTCTAAGCAGGCGGGGGAGGTGGGGGAATGTCGCTCGGGGGCGGCTGTAGGCTTAGTAAGCTTGATGTACATTTTGAAGAAATGGATTTTAACTCACCGGAGGAGGTGGCACGTCGCCGGGAGGCGGCGGTGGAACTGAGCCAGAGGGTGGTGGCGGCGGCGGAGGGCTGCCCGCATTTCCGTAGGTTTGGAACAGGGGACCAAGACCAGGAGGGGGAGCACCAGGTGCGGCACCGTAACCAGGAGCGCTGTAAGACGCAGCGCCAGCAGCAGCAGACTGATCGTAACCGGATCCGTAGCTGCCGTAGCCATATGAAGCATTGCCTGCAGCAGTCCATGGAGCGGATGAGCCACCGTAACCACCTTGGTTGTAAGAATTTGCGCCCGAGGCAGCTGCCCATGGAGCTGCACCACCGGTGTCGCGCTCGTCACGACCACCACGAGCCCAGGGGGCCGCACCGCCAGTCGGGCCGCGCTCCCAGGGTTTGAGGTTGCGTTGCTCGTCGCCATAACCACCACCATTGGTACCATTGCCGTACTCGATAGCTCCAGCGGGACGGCTGTGGTCGCCGACCTCATTGAGGAAGTTGTCCACTTCGTTGCCATTGCCGCCATCGATTCTGCCCTGGTTGCGATCCCCATAGCGGTTGTCATTGCGCCAATTCCCACCCTTGCGCTGAGGACAATCACGGGCCATATGGCCAGCTTGTCCACAGACACGGCAGATGATGCTGGCAGTGTAGTTCGGCTTCTGTGGGCAGTCGTACTTGCGGTGACCGATTTCGCCACAGTTCTGGCAAGCTTGGTTTTCGTCGTCGCGAAGGGTACCGTTGAGGGCGGCGAGCTCACGGAGCTGGTTGCGCTTGAGTTCGTTCTGGCCTTCGGGAATGGAGGCAGCCTGAGTACGTCAGTAGCTGTGGTTAGATATCTTAGGGCGGGGAACTCACTGTCTCAATGACATTGTGGATCAGCTTCTTCGCCTTGTTGACCTTCTCCTCGGTGTCGGCCATGATCAGGCAATGCAAGTCCTCCTCCTGGTTGCTGGTGTGAGCTGCGTCAGATCGTCCTTTGCCCTCTTTGACGGAGCCTTTGCCACGGATTGCAATCTTAGCACCGGACTCAGACTCCATCTTCTTGAGGGTGTTGCCTCGCGGGCCAATGAGTAAGCCAACTGTTAGTGAAAAAAGCTGCAGTTAGTTATCTGATCAAAGAGTGCGAGCAAAAGAGGGTTACGTTTGGGTTAGTGACTGGACGATGCAGCAAGCCTTTGAAGGGTACCAACACCTTCGCAGGCCTGTGCAAGGCGGTCAAGACGAAGGTTAGGGGAGATAAACGACTTAAGGGGGGAAGTTAGAGGGGTTAGTATCATACTGAAGTTAATCTCCGGGTAGTCGTTGACCGGCACATAGACTTTCTCCTGTGTCTTAGTAGGCCGCCTATAATCAGCCGGCGGATGATAGTTAGGAAGCGTCTTCATCGCCTTCTCAACAAGCTTGTGGCGCTCGTCCTCGAGGCGCTTGCGGTAACGGAACTCGCGCGTATTGACACGGCGACCGTGGTTGTCATACTGCGGTGCGGGAGAAGGAGACCTACGCAAGTTAGTGTCTTGATGGGACAGCGCCGGGGTCGAGCCGTACCTGTCACCATCAGCTGGAACAACATCGTTGATCTTCAGCTTCTGGGTAATCTCCTCGATGCGCAGATGCAGCGTGTACGCGTCGAGCTGCTCCGTGGTCATAGGCGCATAGATGGCTGTGGGCAAGCCCATCAGACCAGCGGCCTTGTTCTCGCTCGCGTCACCCCAGCGGTTCTTCCTCTTGCGTCGCTTGCCTCCATCGGCATCTATCCTCAGGTCAACGCTTGGTGTAACTGGATATGAACTACGCAACTCACCTCGAGTGGGGCTCCGACCACGCTTGAGCTCAGACATGCCAGTTGCTGGTTCGGAAGGGTCGTAGCCGTCATAGTCTGTCTCGCCGCCGAACCGACGACGAGTGCCGAGGGGAATATTGTTCGAGCCGGTGATACCTTGGTTGCGCCACGCCATAGTTAGAGCAATCCTGAGTTGGTAGTAGATGGTGTTGTCGGTAGGTGTTAAGAACAAATACCAACGGGAGGCGAGGAGAAGTTGCGGCCGCTAGCGTGCTGCCAAGCCGCTAAGCTCGATAATCTATGTCACGTGACTCGCTGGTGAATTACATCCGCGAAGTACCCAAGTAGCCGAACTCGATAGGCTGGGTAGAGTCTAAACATTTCAATAAACTTCAGCATCAGTGCCCTTTATAATTTCATCAGAAGCGCCTGGCGCCCGTGAAAGAAGCCTTCATTCACTTCCCAAAGGACTGTGCATGTCGCAGCGTCGAGATCAGTCCATCAACCACAGATCAGGAGTACCTACTAGTCGTGTACCATTGTAGCCTGCCTCTACAACTGCAGTCAAAGATGTCTGCCCGCGGACACTGACCTTCCCGGATCGGGTCCATCATCTCTTAGGCTGACAAACGACATCTGACATTAGTCACAGTACGCCCTTCGTGGCACTCTATTCTCCAAGATTCCACATCCACCATCGTATTCTCGTACCAGATAACGCAGGAGTCACCGCAATACGGTAGCGCGCTATCTCATACGCTATTTCTAAGCAGCACAAGTCGTCATAATGCCCCTCACCCACCCCACTTGTTTTCCTCAGCACCGTATAAAACCTCGGTTTCCATCGACCAAATCCCATCTAGCACGAAGCCACCCCAGTTCATCTAAAGCTGTCAAAGTCTAGCCAGCTTCATTCCAAGATCCCCCACTTTCCGAATACTCAATCCACACCGCTTATTGAAGTGTTGATAGCAGTCAACAATGACGTCCCAAGAACCAAGTATAACGCTGTACACGACGCAGACTCCTAACGGCATCAAAATCTCAATCTTATTGGAGGAGCTGGGTGTTCCGTACAAAGTGCATAAGATTGAGTTCAGCAAGAACACCCAGAAGGAGCCATGGTTCTTGGAGATCAACCCTAACGGTCGTATTCCAGCGTTGACGGATACATTTACCGATGGGAAGCCGATCAGTCTCTTTGAGTCCGGGGGCATCATGCACTACCTGGTGGATAGGTATGATCCGGAGTACAAGCTGAGTTTTCCGAAGGGAACGAGGGAATGGTATGAGATGAACAACTGGCTCTTTTTCATGGTACGTAACTCTAGGGAACAAGTTCTACTCAATCTATGAACTGCTCGGCGATTAAACCGCTAACTCGGACCCTAGAATGCAGGGGTTGGTCCAATGCAAGGCCAAGCTAGTAAGTGTGAAGCTGTCATTTTAAATCCTCCGGAGGAACGGAACACACAAAAGCAATCCGTTATTTAGTTGATTGGAAATACGTAGACATAGTGGGAAAGGAGAAGCGCGATCCATATTCGTGGAAAATACGGAAACTCACATTCGTATTCAGACCACTTCACGCGCTACGCCCCGGAGCATATCGAATATGGCGTCAACCGCTATCAGAATGAAACCCGCCGCCTATACGGCGTGCTGGACAAGCACCTCTCATCAGACAATCGACCTTACCTCGCCGGCGAGAAATGCACCATCGCTGGTTTGTTCTTCATTTCTCAAATCGGAATGCCTTCTTTCCTACTGACCAATCCCCAGACATAGCACACTGGGGCTGGATTGCCTCAGCAGGCTGGGCTGGCATCGATATCGACGAGTTTCCTACCCTTAAGGCCTGGGAAGATCGCATGGTACATCCCCTGTCTCTCCCCCCTGCCGATAACGCAACTAACGACGCTAGGCTTCCCGTCCTGGTGTAGAGAAAGGCCGACACGTCCCCGACCCGCACACCATCAAGGAGCTCCTCAAGGACAAAACCAAGATGGAAGAGCACGCCGCCGCCAGCCGCAAATGGGTTCAAGCAGGCATGAAAGACGACGCTAAGAAATCCCAAAAGTAAGTGAAACAGCGCTTGGTTTCCGTTGGCCATTCGGGAAGGTGGCAGCAGGGTCGGCTGGGGTCTGGAGGTCCATAGGCGGCATGAGGTATACGTTGCCATAGCTAGTAGCTAGGATGGGTACTTCTGTATGTACTATGGTCTGGTGGTGGTGTTAAGATCGAATGTAGGGGAGAGGGACACGAAGTGGGACTAAGCTTGGCGGGGGTGGTTCGTGGGGCACGCACCACCGTTTTCTTGTCTCTTGTCGCTCGTTTGTCTGCGAATCGAACAGGGTTGATCTTTCGTTCTTATGCTGTCAGCGGGTTATAGCATCGGATCAAGAAATCCGACGAGGTTTGTTATCGGCGGTATAGGCTATAGCAAGCAATGGCGAGTTGCCGGTCAGTCATGTTCATGTGAAGCCGGGGACAAGGTGAGCTGCGAAAGTACAAGCGAATGGCGGAGAACCTTGGAAACCTCCTGCCATGCTAAGCGAAGGGCAGGTGCGACCCAGGAGCGCTTGGATATGAAATTCACAGGAGTGCGGAGTGCAGGACATACGGTATATGTCACAGTGTTATTGTTCTGGCACTCAGTGGTCCGCGAATCGAGATTTTTACCGTGTTCGGTCCTGTGTGGTGCGACCTGTGTTGTGAGCGAAATTCCAAGTCCATCTCTGCTGTAGAACTGTGGCCGCTGCTGTGGCACGACTCAACAAATTTTTCTGACATGACATGATGAGGAAGATACTTCGTCCTATCAGGTAATGGTGGCACTGGATTTTTCCAGCAGTGAATGTCATCACTGGCTGGTTCGTTTCGCGAGCTCATGCTAAGCGACTCTCAATCCATCACAGCGTACCTGCAGGTAGTCGTCGTCAGAGCTCGCCACCTCATGCTTTCCATGCAGTGTCCCTATTTCATCAATCACACAAATCCCGGGTTTTTAGCTCTTAAATTTCCGTCCTATGCGTTCGCAGAAAATACCCCCCTGGTTGTTGCTGTAATCACTTTAGGGCGAATGGCGGGAGTAGCCTGAACCTGCCCTGGGAGCAGTCCACAGCAGTGCAGTCGTCATCTCGAAGACTAGGTGCAGCCATGGAAGCTTCCGTAGTACTTCTAGGCCTGATCTTCACCCAGGCAGTTGTGTACGTCGTCCTCACTGCCGCCAATCTAGCCGAAGCGGCTAACAGCCAGGGTCGCCGTATTCAACGGTCACTTACTTCTCGTGGCCTACGCTGCATCTTGTTTGTCTCGATTAAGACTTATTGATCGGAGTAAGGAAGCAGTGTGCTGGCTCGCATCACTGCGCGTCAAATACGCATCCACCATCAGCCGCCATCTCGAGATTACGATGCCTGATATTCCCGGCGGGGGTTCGACAAAACCTGGGGATACATCTGCTACTTTACGGCGTACCAGGTGAGAGCCGCGCTCGTGCTACATCGCTTCCAGACCAGTGTCGCTGATGGTGAGCCACTGTTGCCCGACAGCAGCCGCCTTTCATATCGGACCCTCGGGTTGGATGCGCATTGACTGACGATGGGCCTGATTAAGGGTCAGCTGGCCTACAGATTAGTCCTTTTCATATTAACTGACCATGGACATGGATGGACATGATATGTACCAATGGGGAAACCTAGCTGCACTCCACACAAGTTTGTGTCACCGCCATACGTTTGAGAAGAGAAGGGCTTGCATTCTGGAAGCACTTGGCGTATGCAGGCGATTCTACCATGGCTGGACCCAAGCTCTTTCAAGCAAGAAAACGAAGGTCTCGTATATGAGCCAAGCAACCACCCCAGCGGCTGTGGGGGATGTGAAGCCACACAGGCTGATCGTCGCTGGGTTCGATTCAGGCAAAATGGAAATATGGTCCTTTTTACTCACCATCAACCGCACCCATCGTAGTCCCTGCTTCCTTTCCTCGAAATAGTACAGGATGGTCAAGCTGATGGTTACACCATCTCTCGCGAGTCAATTGCGGAGTGCATGAAATAAGGAAAAGCGGCCAATCTCAACGGTTTGGGTCCTGCGTGCTGGGACTTGAGCTTCGCAGCGCTAAGGCAGGCGGAATGTGGGGATGATTCAACCGGACGCGCCTCCCCTGTTTCTTGTGAATCGCGTGTCCTCGTCTTCTACGCCCGCAGCTTGAGGTGCGTTGTTCGTGGTCGTCTGCCGATAGGGCCGACGAATCGGGCTGATAGCAAGCTGTGCCTCTGCCTGAAGTCATTAACGGCCCGGCGGTGCTGCGTCCAGGCCATTTGATTGCCCGTACGGATGCTCAAGGCAGGAAGGAGGGGTGAAGATGGTGGCATGCTCGTCTAGCCTCGGATCAAAGATGATCAAGCAAAGGCGGAATGTTTGCGGCCTTGGATTTCACGACTGGTTTCGCGTCTCGGGTACCTGGACATGATGCACGTGGGTCTTGTGGAACTTTCCGACCCGAATGCGATGGCAGGGCTGAGGCAGATGAAGGTTCCACAGGCCCTCTCAAATGAAACTAATCTCTAGAGTAGGTAGCTTGAAATAGGAGGGTTCGTGCTTTGCAGCGGGAGTCTCACCATGACTGTTCGATTATAGGTTGGATTTGGATTAAGGGCAGCAGCTATGGCATGGGATCGATGAACATGGGCTCCGTTCCTGGTCACGGCGCAATTTCAAGGCGGCGATTGATAGTTTTGAGATGAGACGTCAATGGATGTGTGATGTGGTGGTTGGTGGTGGTTGGTGCAACTGGAGAAGGAGCTAAGCGAGCTCTCTGTGCAGGACTCGCCTTGTTCGTCTGCTGGGCTGTGGTGACGAAATAGTCATGCTGTGCTGCGTTTTGGTCGCGCTGCATTGGAGTAGAGGGGCGCTGGCGACGGCGGTCGAGTAGGAGAGGGTGGATACCTGGGCCAGTAGCAGGCACGCCAGCACATGGGTTCTTCGAAGCAGATATGCAATGCGGCAGAGCGAGTCATTCACCGATAGTTTCAGCAAGCGCGAGGTTGGTTCGAGGCAGCGTTTCGTTGTCAGCATTATGGCATGCAGCAGAGCAGACTCCAAGGTCGCGCGCGGCCTGACGTTGGTGTGATGGCCCTAGGACGCGGCATCCAAGCCGTCCAGGCAGCACGATGGTGATTGCATTAGGGGAGAAACGCAAGAGGGCCGGCCGGGGAAAGGGAACTGTCGTCGTCTATAGGAAACCAGTGTTATGAATTCTCCGAGCGCAGACGGATGCAGTCATCGGTGGCTGCCAACGGCTCGCCGTTGGTGGGATGCGATGAGCAGCACCTTGCAGAGTGGACGGAAGTGGTGTTGCAGCTGGTCAGACGATGCAAGCCACACGGTCGGGGTTTGCTGAGGCGAGCATCAGGTACGGATGCGGGCAGAGGCCAGCGCGAGCGTCAGCGTCAAAGGCGAGGCCAAGCCGTGGTGCGGAGACGGTCGAGGTGCCCCAAGGTGTTGACGTGAAGGGCGACTGGGGGCGACTGGGGGCGACGGGGGAGCTGGCTGGCGCTCTTAGGGTTTGACAAGCATCATGCGGGGCCGCTGCCTGCAATTTAGCCGGTCGCGAGGCTGGCCAGTCAGGTGCGCCCGGCTGAATGGCTAAACAGGAGGTCTCCCCGCAACGTGCGGCGTGCCTTCCTCCCAAAGACCGGGTGCCGTGCCAGTGCCAGATCGTCGAGGGTGGCCCGCCATGGTCCATGGCACAATTAATAGTTGCGTTCGCTGATATTGCTCCCCAAGCTGATCTCGCTTCTCGAAGCCCGCGTGGACGCATGGAAGATTCAAGCCACAGATCCATACCCTGGTTCGTCCGCCATCACTGACCAGGATTCACCAACTCGGACGTTGCTCCTCGGCAAGTCTAAGTGTCGACGGAGGCCCACTCTGCTTTCCCCAGCTATCTCATGACCGTCCAGAACTTCCCCGTCCGCCGTGACTCTCTTCTCCATCCACCCCAATCCGCCCTCCTTCACACCTCGCCACCATGGAAAACCAAAACGTCGACATGGCCAAGCCCGAGCGGAGAGGCTCCGCACCAGTCAAGCGGAGGGTCAGTCGGGCGTGCGACCATTGCCATCGGATGCGGACGAGGTGCAACGGACAGGCGCCGTGTTCGCGATGTATTGGTACGAGGAACCGCGCCCGAGTGCTTCGTGCTTGGACTAACGTGACGTCGCAGAGCTCGAGTACGTATGTCAGTACAACCGAGAAAAGAAGCGACGGGGAAAGGTCAGCACCACCACATACCCTTCATGTTGCCCCTAACGTTTGACTCGCCCAGGTCCCGCGACATATCCAAAAGCAGAGGGAGGAAGCTGCCGCCCAAGCCGGTCACCCTGGCCAGCCCATGGAGAATGGACTCACCATACAGACAGGTTCATACGACCGAGCAGACTTGATGCCCGAAATGGACGAAGAACTATGGTCTCCATCAGAGCCAACACCAATAGCGCAGCATTTTCCCGGCACCAAACCCGAAATCCATCAAGTATCATCGCCAGGATGGCAAGGCATGCCTGCAAGTGAGTCGCCATGCTCTCTTCCCTTTTGGAGACGGCACCTGATGAGACGTGCAGGTGCAAACTTCAACCAACCAGTCAACCAGATGATGATTGACCCTTTGCTGCTCGGCGCCGAAGGTGGCTTCGTGCACCCTGCAATGCAGCATCCGATGCAGCGAAATGAAGAGCTCATGTTTGCAATGAACGAAATGCATCTCGTTCAAGATACACGGACGCCAGTTACGGTGCCTCCAGAGTTCGCCAATATGGGATATCCAGTGCACTTCGCAACCGTCCGACAGTCCTCGCCGCACAGTTATGGTTCCGGTGACACAGGATCCCCTCAGTCTGGTGTTAGTGCAGCGTCATCACACCCCGGAATGGCCCAATGCAGATATCCGGTCTTGAAGCCATTGATACCCCACCTCAGCAACATCATGACTGTCCCAATGGCCTGTGATCTTCTCGAGTACTATTTTCAGAGTTCGTCCTCGGTCTTCATGGAACCAGTTTCGCCGTACATCCTCGGGATGGTGTTTCGCAAGCGGAGTTTTCTCCGCCAACACAAGCCAAGGAAATGCAGCCCAGCTCTGCTCGCAAGCATGCTCTGGATAGCAGCACAGACTAGCGAGGCTTCGTATTTGACATCGTCACCATCCACGCGCGGGATGATCTGCCAGAAATTGTGGAAATTGACAATCGATCTCTTGAAACCCTTGGTACATTCACCTTCATCGCATGGATTCGCGCAGGGTTCGGGAGGTATGGTCAGTCCGGCTGCACATGATGCCTTCGGCGTCGATCGGGTCATGGGCCAATACGATGCAAGGATGGATGCAGGTATGCCACCCACAAGTACGCTGGACGACGTAGCAACCTACCTGAACCTGGGTGTGGTCACCTCGGCAAGCGAATACAAGGCTGCTAGCCTCCGATGGTGGAACGCAGCTTGGAGCCTTGCCAGGGAGCTGAAGTTGGGTCGAGAATTGCCTAAAGATCCAGCAAAAGAGCGACAGTCGAACGGGGTAGAAGGAGAAGCCGAAGTGGGAATGTCCGATTGCTCCGCCTCTGGCGCAAACGTTCCGGCGGGAACCCCGGCTGCGGCTATGGTGGAAGAGATGAAGGAGGAACGGCGACGTCTTTGGTGGCTGTTGTACATGATCGACCGGCACTTGGGTATGTTCTTGCTCCTCCCATGCCGTGCGCAATACGTTCTAAATTTTGGCAGGATTGTGCTACAACCGCCCACTGGCAATGCTGGATAATGAGTGTGAAGACCTCTTCCAGCCGGTACCCGACACCCTGTGGCAGGCTGGAGAGTTCTATACTGGGAACTCAGGCCCGGTCCGAAAAGGCCTTTCTTTTCAATGCACATCCCACGACGTTTTCGGTTTCTTCCTTCCTTTGATGACCATTCTTGGAGACATTGTCGACTTGAACGCCCAGAAAAACCATCCTCGCTTCGGCCAACGGACTTCTTGGGAGACGTACGAGGCAGAGATTATCCGGCAACTCGAGAGATATGCATATAGCCTTGAGGAGTTCAAAGCTCAGCACAGCCAGCCAAAAAAGGATCCCATGGGCAATCAGAACGGGACACCAGACCCAGTACGCTCAGAGTGGACTCACGAAACCAGGAAGGTCGTCGCCTATGGAACGCACATCATGCATGTCTTGCAGATTCTGCTGCACGGCAAATGGGACCCAGTCGCTTTGCTGGAAGACGACAATATGTGGATTTGCTCCCAATCCTTCTTGACTGCAACGTCGAGTGCCATTTCTGCCGCCGCCGCCGTTGAAGAAATTCTCGAGTTGGATCCAGATCTGTCTTTCATGCCCTATTTCTTCGGCATGGTGAGTCATTCCCAGCTCCTAGCAGTCTACGTGGACTCTCGACTGACTGAACAATAGTATCTGCTCCAAGGGTCCTTGATTCTTTTGCTGCTGGCCGACAAACTCTCCACCGAGACAAATGATGGCGTGATTCGAGCATGCGAAACAATCGTACGAGCCCACGAGGCGGCGGTTGTCACACTCAATACAGAATATCAGGTATGTTGAATCCACAAATCTGCTGGCAAGTTAGCATACTAATCCACTTTCCACAGAGGAACTTCCGGAAAGTGATGATCTCGACCCTGGCCCAGATCAAAGGTCACGGTCATGCTCGTGAAATGACTCCCGCCAAGCGGCGAGAGGTCCTCTCTTTATATCGCTGGACGAGTTTGGGCAACGGCCTGGCAATTTAGGAAATTGGTCGTTTGGGAAAAAAAATCCAAAAAGGAACTTCGGCGTTGATTTGAGAATATCTGTACGAGTACATGTTATATGGTGCTGCATCCTAGGCTTTGGGTTTTCGTTTTGGATACCACTTGGCAAGTTCTGGTACTTACGGCAAAGGTCTTGTAACGGTCGTTCGAGGAGCATTGTATCTGTGCATATGTTAATCACGAATGCCCTTCTTTTGCGAGAAGAGGAGAAGAGGCAGTATATAGTCCACATAAATCTTCTACCGGTGGTTATCTGATTGATTGGATGCATAACTGATAAACGTGCCGCGGCAGTTGTGGTAGCAAAAACGGGTGTGAGGACTTTTGCCAAGCGCGCAAATATGTGGGTTCGAGCTGCACAATTGTATCAGATCTGAGTCGTATATAAGCCGCGGGTGTTTACTTATCTGGATGGGGTAGAGTTGCATATTGTCACACAGCGATCTCATATCATTAGGTGGAACGCAATCATATCGAAATGTCTCGGACATTGCTCACAAAACGTTCGTCACAGTGGAGGGGGTGTGGTCGTGGGTTCGTGGATTTGGGGGGCGATGAAGAACAATAATAGCAGATTCAGGCGCACAATCCAATCAAGTGGCAATATCCGGCGACATGTTCGATTCGAAAAAAGCAACAAAAAAAAAGTGGAGTCGCGCCTCTTAGATTCCCTCGATGTTTTCTTATACGGTTTCAGCTTTTGTAGGCCCATTGAGCTCAGGATAATGCACTCCGTAGGGCGGTGCTAAATTTCAGGGTTGACCCATTAGAAGTGCGATGAAGTGGAATTAAGCTTCTCGAAACCTTGGGCGGCTACTCAGGATTCGACACTACCACGGAAGGTGCAATCTAGGGTGTAAACTAGTGGCACGTGATTACCGATTATCCCGGCTCGAAGAGCCTCAACCGCATTTCCGGCTCCAACGGCACGCGGGCACACTAGCAGACGTCGCTCCTCTGACTCTTCATACCCATATGGTTTCTCCAAGTTCAGTCACAGAGCACATATCCACTCATCCATTAAAAGTCGACACCCACACCTGATTGCGAATGCCGTACGCATGGTCTCACCCTCAGTCTTGCCTCTATTCCCACCCTTGGAACAACTTTTCTTTCTTCGACGGACGTCATGCGGTACGCAGATCCGGCCCCGAGAGAGAGGGGGGGGGGGCGGTGTCAAGCTACTGCACACCCCACCCAGAGCGAGTGAGTACTACAACGCCTAGGTCCATTTCCCGGCCGTTCAGGGCGTCACTGGCATCTAGGCAAGCCACCGTGCGGCTCGGAACGGACAACTATCACCAAGTCATCTAGTGGGCTTCTGAAAAAGTATTCTGTACGGTACCCTTTGCTACTGACAGGCTTCGTTGTGCTATGAGGCACGCGCCGAAGGCAGTTGCTGGATTCGGATTTGTGGGTGCTGGAGGTTGCAAGGTGGATTGAGGGAGAAGGGCCGAATGAGTGGGCTCGGAGATGCCCCTGTAGGGCTACATGTAGCGCTCTCGATGCGGCAACCACGAGGACTTCAAACCGATGCATCAGCAGCCAGTGCGGCGCATTACAACAAAGCAGAACAGCAGGGTAAGCAGTGCAGTGACTATTAAAAGAATCGTTTGTCTAACGCATGCTCCGTTGATCATCTACAGTTATGAAAGACCTCATATATGCAAAGTGACGTGCGTTCAGCAGACGCACGCGAACCAGGTAAAAGTGGATGGGTGAGCCGGGGCCGTCCTCCGGCAAAGAGCGTGCCCGGACCTGACCCGAATGTCATGAAAAGGAAGATGATGCTGAACACAAGGGAAATTATACGAGAAAAAACCATTACAAGCTCTTCTCTACTTCCATGACTTCCTTGATGCCCTCTGCAACTGCGCTGACCTTGTCCTTCGGAAGCCTCTTAAGCGGGCGTCGGGGGTAGCCACCGTAGCCATAGTAGGATTGGATGGCTGACTTCGTTCCCGGGATGGCGGCCTTGGTAAGCACCCAATCACCCTTGCTGAGGGTTTTCTGGAGTGCAAAGGCCTCCTCAAGTTTGCCTTCGGCGCACAGGTCCCAGACCTTGACGCAGACCTTAGGGATCACGTTGGCGCCACCAGCGATGATGCCTGAACCACCGCTCGCTGCTGTCTGCGCAGTAAAGTCGGCCATACCGCCAAAGGCCATGTATCCGCTACCCTTGCTCTTGGCCGTGCAGGCGTTGGTCGCTAGGGCTACCCGCGTGAGCTTTCCAGTGTTACCGCATGTGAATTTGGTGCCGACGATGTTCGGGTGCTCTGCCAGCTTGATTATAAGATCACTGTCCATGTCTAGGCCAGCGACCGCGCCTGGGTAGTTGTAGAGAATGACGGGCAGAGGTGACCCATCTGCGACCTTGGTGTAGTACTCAATGATGGCTTCCTCGTCCATAGCATAGCGATAATAGCTCGGTGGAACCAGGAGAACGTATTCGGCTCCGGCTTCGGCAGACTCTTTGCAAGACTCGATTGTGAGCCTGATGCCGTGCTCGGATGCTCCAGCGATGACGGGTACATCGCGATATCCTGCCTCGTCGAGAGCCTCTCGGGTTGCGCGTGTGATGGCTGCCTTTTCGGCTCGGTTTAGATGTACAGCTTCGCCGTTTGAGCCCATGGTCACCAGACCGACCAGACCGGCTTCAGCGAGCCGTACCGCATGCTTCTTGACTGTGGGAATGTCGACTTCCTCTGTCTCCGGGTCGAAAAAGGTCATGGTAGGTGAATAGATGCCCGGTCGTAGAGGCGTGCGCCCTTTGGTATGGCCATTGGTATAGCCATTGGTATAGCCATTTGTTGCGCTCCCCGCAGGCATCGTGAAGGCGTGTATGTAGAGGAAAGGTCAAGGTAGAGAAGCAAGGGAAAGAAGTTGGGCAAGTCCAAGACTGAAAGAACCGGAGAAGAGGAGATGGGGAAGGCACGTAGTGGCACACTTACGAAGTTCGGTCAGCCATTAATATATCAGCGAGATGGATGGCAATCGGTGTAAAGTAGGCAGTGAACTAGGCCGCAGCCCAAAGCTATCCCACTCCTCGGTTTTCTCCATCGTTCTGCTGCTATGTCAACAGCTCGTCAACGGACAGCGCTCATTTGCTGGGCAAGCAGAGTTTTGGACATCAGGGAAAGCTAGCGGCGGCCAGGCTCTGCGTCGTGTGCGGGCTGTGGGCCGAGTAACACTTGCACGGCGAGTTCGGGGCACCAGGGCGCGAAAATGCGGGACATGTTGCGGCCTTTTTCTACAGAGGTGACTAAAATAATCGAGGTCTCATGGTTCGAAATACCGTCAGTGGAAGAGTGATGTTGGACAAGGGTGGTTGGCTGCTGCACGTATGCTCAAGGGGCGTCAACGGATAAATTACATTCCACGAATCAAAAGTCAGAAGATGGCGTGGGGTGCATCTTGTGTGCCTCTTGGCCTGGGGAAAGATTACCATGACCAGCCATAGTGAGAGAACGAACGGCCGCGCCTCGATGGACGACGGGAGGCCGGCAAAATGATGGAGCGCCGCTCCGGAGCTGCCCCTCCATCCAAGAACCCCTCATTGCACGCAGCAATATGTTCCGCGCGAGGCCATAGGTTCGAAGCCGCCTCAGCCCTACTCAGAGCCCGATGCAAAGGCCGATGGCGCGTCAACGTGCAGCGGATCGTGACAACTTGCCCTACCGGCGACAGCTGCGCGGAGTCTCATGGGCTCAGGAACCCCGTTTCTTCACCAATTCCAGACACTGACCCTTTCTCTAACACCACAGATTAGAAACATCCAACGACCATGGCGCCTCTCGAAGTACTAATGGTAAGAGTACCCCTCCCTACACGAGGCCTCGCGAACTTGCTGTTGCTTTTTCTACGGCGGCACGCGTCGTTCGCGCTTGCAGCAATGCGGCTTGCTTTTTCTGCAGTTGCTGGTGATGTTGCGATCACACCGCTCCTTCTTGATGCAATTGCCAACGGGGATCACGAGCTAATGAATCCTCCAGGTTGGTACGGGAGAGTATACGACAGGGTTTGTTGGAGGTGGTGCGTCGACATCGGACAAGAAAATTGGTGTCGTAGGCCTGACGTTGTTCGACCTCCGGCGGCGAGGCAAGGTCGGCAAATTGTCCATGGTTGGGGTGAGCGGAGATAAGTTCCCAGCGATCAGTACGTAAAACGGCATCAGGCCACGGCACAACATGCGGTGTGATGATCTGGCGAAGCTGACTGTTTGTAGGGGAGCATCTGCAGAAGAACATCTCGCAGGCATACAACGGCCTCGATGTTTCGTTCGAAGAGTATCCGAAGGAGGGAAAGCGCGATCCAGACGCGTATAAGCAAGCCATTGACGCATTGCCCAAAGGTAGCGCCAGTAAGTCAAACGTTGCACATTACCCGCATCCACAGCTAATTCCGGAAAGTCACCATCTTCACACCAGACACCACACATTACCCAATCGCCCTGTATGCCGTCGAGCGCGGTCACCACGTTCTCGTCACGAAACCTGCCGTGAAGCTCCTGGAACACCACCAGACCCTGCTCGAGGCTGCGAAGAAACATAATGTCTTCGTCTACGTCGAACATCACAAGCGATTCGACCCGGCGTATGCGGATGCACGCTTCAGGGCGACTAAGCTGGGCGACTTCAATTACTTCTACTCGTACATGAGCCAACCGAAGAGCCAACTGGAGACATTCAAGGCATGGGCCGGCAAGGATAGCGATATCTCCTACTACCTGAACTCGCATCACATCGATGTTTGCGAGTCCATGGTTCCAGACTTCAAGCCAGTGCGAGTGATGGGCAGCGCAGCAAAGGGCATTGCGACTGAGCTTGGCTGTGACCCAGCGACAGAAGACACCATCACACTCTTGGTGGACTGGATTAAGAGAGACGGCTCCAACAAACGGGCAACGGGAGTTTATACTGCCGGGTGGGCGGCCCCACAGAAAGCCGGTGTACACTCGAATCAGTACTTCCACTACATGGCAAGCCGGGGCGAGATCAGAGTCAACCAGGCAAAGCGTGGATACGACGTTACGGACGATGACACTGGCTTGCTCTGGTATAACCCGTATGTGTAAATCATAGAACAACTTAATCAGCGACTAAAACGTCCTAGATTTTATATGAAGTACGCCCCGGACGAAGAGGGAAACTTCGCCGGTCAGATCGGCTACGGATATATCTCCTTTGAGAAGTTCGTAGACGCAGTCAACGCCCTCAACGAGGGCAAGGTGTCGCTCGAGCAGTTGGATAGCCGACCGTTACCGACATTGAAGAACACAATCGCGACCACTGCTATCTTAGAAGCAGGTCGAAGGTCGTTGGATGAGAACAGACCAGTCGAAGTCGTGGAGGAGAACGGCAAATGGTCATTGAAGTGAGGACCGGAAGCTACTTTCTTCCGCCTGGCGCTCGGTATGATATAGCCCGAGCAGTGCATATGCTTATGTGGGCAACTCATTTCCAACCAACAATAAATGATGCAGTTACAATACCATGTCATTCTTATCAAACTGCATGCGCTCACACCATAAGATCTTCATCGGTTTCGATCATACCATCAGCTTGCGACAAAAATTGACGCTGTCAGGTCCCGAAGGCCCTTGAGCCTGTCCGTGCAGATCCAATAACAATGCTTACCATCTACAGAGGTCTACAAACTATGCTCGAAACGGATGTTTACAACACAAAGCCTCATTGTCCTTTTCAGCATCAACAGCAACCAAGCCGTGACACACAAAGCCACCATGTAACCATATACAATGCATGGAGTCCAGATGCATTGACGCAGCAACATGCAGACCTCCACATTCAGCACCATATTCATAAGTACTAAAGTCATTGATACTCGTCATATTCTCTAAAAGAGACACTTAAATCGTCAGATAATCCGAAGATAGTAGGCACCGAAACACCGTCAGTGAAGACGGACGAGACGTCCTTTAGCTCATGATTCATGCATGTTCGCCTAGTTGTATCCTGTCATTGTCATCCGCAGCGATTGGTTTCTTTAGTAGGCAGAATTCAAAGCCTTGTTCTCTTGTATAACCTTCCACGGGCTAACTTTCCCCACTGCGTCAGTCTTCGCTGAGTCTCAATATGAAAGACTTTAGCAGCCTTTGGAAGCTGCCTGAGGACTTTTACGTGACGTTTATATAATTTACGATCAATGTGCGCTTGAATCATTCAGTTCAGTCGCATATACTAATAGTTTGATCATAGGAAACTACCTCCTGCTCCGCGCCTTCCTCAGTCTCTTGCTCACGCCAGAAACACCAGCCACGGTCGTCAACTTGGGTTCCTGACAATTCCTCTACCCCAATCGGTGACTGGGACATATATGATGTCTAAATTTGTTCTCGATCACGTGGCCTCCTCCATTGACGCCGAGTACCTAAACGTAGCAGCTGTTTCGATGCACCCAGGGATAGTGGCCACAAATAGTTTGGGGGAGCCATTAATCTTGCATTTCAACAACGGCAGCTCCAAGTTGGTCGGTGGAGTTGCAGTGTGCTTGCGTCGGGAGAAGACAAAGTTTCTTAGTGAGCGGTTCATCTCAGTGACTAGGGGATGTGGAGGATTTGATGGAGAGGGAGGAGATCCTGAAGGATGATTTGCTGAAGCTAGGGCTGAGAGGACAATGTGGATCGACATCGCCTTAAGCCAGGTCTATCGGCATGTAATTGTATCTTTGCCGTGCTGGTCATTTGGACATGCCAGTGTTCAATCTCTTAGCGCGGGCATTGTGGCTCTCTGTCGAACGAGCTAACAAATCGTGTCCCGCTTGCCGGATTTCAAAGCCATATGCTCTCTCAGCGAAAATGATCAAGACCCTATTCTATTTCGAGGCGGCGCGACCCAAAAGGAAGAAATACCAAGCTTTGGCAAACCCGACTTCCCAAGCCTGATGGCACTTGCCCCTGGGGTAAACCCAGGCCACCTGATCTACGAACAATCAGCACGTACATTGAGGTCCACGAAATCTCTGCGACTCTAGGGTATGTCAGGTAAATGAAGACTATATAGTCGATGATAGCCGGTCGACATGATTGGAAACAACATGCCCCCTTTACCCGATCAAGAGCCGATCCTAGCGCCACCTACAAGGTTGAACCCCAGATTATGCCCTTTCTGCATCCATCACACCCACGATAACGCATGGGGAACGCCGCGCGTTAAGCTTTCGCCTAGAGTGCTCGTACGCCTAGCACCACACAAGTACCTGTGCAATACCCAGAGATTGAAGGGTTGCGCGTGCGACCTGGACAGCGGCAAAATGACAGCCCCATCGAGGTATCGAATCAAGGGGAACAATCCGGTGCGGTTCAACGGAAGCAATTCATATGGCTCTCGGCTCCACATGTCATGAAGTGCCTTGGAATAAATACTAAAGTGCTCCCACCGAGCAACCAAGCCATCAGCCAAGTCGAACACCACAGTACTCTACTCACGATGCAGCTCATCACCGTCCTCGCAACGCTCTCAGCTGTGGCTAGCGCCCAGCTGCAGAAGGTCAATGACTTCAATGCTGGCCCTACGAAGGTGGGAATGTACTCGTACATCCCCAAGTCCCTCACCAAGCCGGCACCCATCATTGTGGCGGTACATCACTGCCAAGGTTCCGCTCAGGCTTACTCGTCTGAGTCGCAGTTGATGCCTCAGGCGGATAAGCATGGCATCATCTTGATCTTCCCGAACTCGAAGTCTGGAGGTGGTTGCTTTGACGTAGCGTCGGATGCCAGTACGTGGTACTCCTTCACTTGAACCTGGAATGTTTTACTGACTGGTATCGAACAGCTCTGAAGCACAACGGTGGCGGTGACAGCCAGACGATTGCCAACATGGTCACATATGCTGTTGACAAGTATGGCGGAGACGCGAACCGGACGTTCGTTGTCGGAACTAGCTCAGGTGCTATGTGAGTTCCCTAACGTATATTTGAAACACCGAGTCCTGATTTTGATGACAGGATGGCCAACGTACTCGCTGGCGCCTACCCTGACGTCTTCAAGGCGGCATCAGTCTACTCTGGTGTGCCAGACGGCTGCTTCGCCGTCCCCGGCGCCACCGCCACGCAGGACCCCCCAGGGTGGGCCAACAGCTGCGCCAACGGCCAGCTCACCAAGACCGCTCAGCAGTGGGGTGACCTGACCCGCTCCTACTTCCCCAGCTACACTGGCGAGCGAACAAGGATGCAGATGTGAGTGTTTCTTCCTTGCGCAGCAACTTCGTTTGCCGGGATGGCGCCTAACTTTCATAGTTTCCATGGAACTGCTGACAGCACTCTCCGCTACCAAAACTATGCCGAGCAGCTCAAGCAATGGTCCAATGTTTTGGGCCTCACCACCTCTGCCAACAAGACCAACACGCCCCAGAGCGGCTACACGCAGACCATCTATGGCGACGGCACTGCTGCAACTGCTAAGCTTGTGGGCTACAGCGCGCAGGGTGTCGGCCACACCGTGCCCCAGCATCCGGATATGGACATGGCTTTCTTTGGCCTTGCATAAGTGAAACCCTCCAGCGCGGACTCGCCGAACACCTTGGCGACAGCCACAAAGGGAAGTTACTGTATATATTTGGTTGAAACGATAAATTGAAGTACATACATTAGATATCGTGCCACATGTCCACGTCAAAGAAAGCGACTCTTATACTCTCATTAGATAACAATCTGTTCCCTCCCCTACCATGCCTCAAATTACCATTGATGTCTTCCATGCTTAACACACCACCCATCTACACACCTATGTCCCCACTCGCACCTACCATGGTGCCCACATCTCTTCCCGCTGGGTGTCGGTGTTGGCGTCGGCGTCGGCGTCCCCATAGCCCAGCACTCACCCTCACACGGCACACTCGCCGTGCAAGCCACAAACGGCCTACACGTACTGAAAGCCCCACAACCGCCCGTAACATCTGCCCTGCACCTAGGCTTCGGATTCTCAATACACGCCCCGTAACACGGTCCAGTAGCCGGGCACGTCATAGTAGGTGTGCAGTGCGCACTAGGAAGACATGGGGTATCGTTGCCCATGGTGCAAGGCGTCTGGGGTGGGGGTGTTGGAGGAAGAGTCGTTGATGCCGAGATGGGTGGTGGTGTAGTTGGAGAAGTGGGCTTGCAGCGACCGATGCACGTCTTTGACGGCAGACAGGGCATATTGGAGGTGCGTACGCATTCGCTGCCAAAGTCACAGGAGCGGCTTGGTGCACCCATCATGCAGGTTGGGTCTTCAGGCCAGATGCACTGACCTCCCCATGGTAGGCCGGTGGTGGAGATCATGGTAGGCGTGCAGCGGCCTGTTGGGAGGCAGGGCGTGTCGTCGCCCATGGTGCACTTGGTCACTGGTGGGATCTTGTAGACTTCGTCGCAGATTCCGTAGCAGAGGGAGCCAGCATGGCAGACTTGGGTTGGGGAGCAGGTGGCGCGCGGCCAGCATGTTCCATCATCACCGACCGTGCAGAGAGTCGTGATGGGTGAGGATGTTGATGGTGGTGCTGTTGGAGCACCGGAGATGCACTGCCCGCCCCAGGGAAGACCGGTAATGGATGTCATGGTTGGTGTGCAGTGCGAGCTGGGAAGGCAGGGGAGGTCGTTGCCCATGGTGCAAGGTATCACGGGCGGTAGGGTCGGAATGTCGATGCAGAGTCCACCACAGGGTTTTCCAGAGGTGCATGTCATCGTAGGCGTGCAAGTCCAAGAGGGTGGGCATGGCTTGTTGTTACCCATTGTGCAAGGGACGGTGTACTTTGGTGGTGGGGGTGTCGTCGTGATGGACGGTGGGTGCGTCCACGCCCATGTGAGGGCGGGCAGGAATAGAAGCGCTAGGAGCGCCATAGTCGTTGAGCGTTCGTAGTTGACGAAGGTATCCAAGCGAATGTGTTCGAGTATGTGTACCGTCGAATAGCTGAGGGTGTTCAACTGCAGTCTAGGAGCGTGCAGACGACACGACGAGGACTATATATCACACACCGCTCATCAGTCCATCTCCCCAACAGCAGCTCACCATGTTTAGCCAAACCATCGTATCGCTCAGGTTGCATTGACTCTCCCAGGTCTCTCTCATTCCCCTCGTCACGGGTTCGAGAACGAGAAAACCAATACACGGTCTCTGCCACATCCAGGAATCCATTATGTCAATTGACCAATGGCAGAGGAATCGTCGTCGGGCCGGCCTATGAACGTCAAGATCACGCCAGATCACACGAACCTTCAGGAAAGGTTGATCGCAATCGGGTGGGAGCAGATCACCCGCTACAGCTATAAATACCTCATGCGATTGTGGGTTACGGGAAATACGAGGCCGGTGGTGGTAGATGCCGGGTGCCAAGATCGCAACCCGAGAGACGGTTCTCGATCTGGGGTTGTGGAGATCGTGAATTGTCAGAGTTATAAACTATGTGTAGTTAGCAAGACGACTCGACAATAGTTTGATTCTCAGCTTTTCTTTGAACATAGGCCTGCGACGTATCATGGTTTCGTAGAGGCAGTAAAATGCAAACCAAGTTGATGTGAAGCTTTGCTTTTTGTGTGACACAAGTGGCGCTACGATGTGTTGTACGGTTCTGGAGTGACCCAGGAAGAGAAAGCGAGGATTGCGAGCTGAAGAATGCTAAAGAGTGCACGGTGGCTGCTCCACAATACATGCAATGGTCTCGACGTTAGCTATACGACCAATGCCAAGGTTGGAAATATCGAGAGGTGCGTCCACTGGCAGATGCTGCCGCATCTTGAGAGGCGGGGTATGATTGATTGGATATGGTAGATCATGGTCTTCGTGCGGTAATGGGATGTCGCTGGATGCCTCGTCACTCCAGACTAATGCCAACTTGAAATATCCTAGCTTTCATGAACGCTTCAGAATGCCACCTAGACTCCTCTATATGCCCTAACGCCTGCCCGCTGCTGGCCACCTTCGAACCATACTCCTGCTTCATTTGATAGCTTCATCCAACTTGTTCAGCATGCCTTGCACCTCCTTGACCAACTCTTTCCGCTTCATCCTAGCCTCCTGATCTCCTTCTGTCTCGACACCATCAAGCTTCATAAGGATTTGCGTTAGTATCGTCTCGGATAGCTTCTTGTACTCGAAAGTCTTCTTGGCGCTGTCCTCTGGCGGGTTCGACATGAAGGCGACGCAGAGCGGCACGAACTCGGTGTGGAACTTGGAGGCTATCGCTTCCATCTTGCCGAGCGGTGTTTGCGGCGTTGCGGTTCGAGATGCGCTAGACGGAGTAGCAGAGGTCGGTCGGGGGCCCGGGATGGAGGAGGGGATGGGGAGGTATTCGGCGCCGGCGGCGTTCGCATTCGAGTAACCCGGCGTGCTCGTGCCGGAAGCAGGAGCCGCAGCGTTCTTCTTCTTGTTCTTCTTGCCGCCACGATTCCTACGCTTCTTCTTGGCCGTACCATTGGCTGCAGCATCAATGCCATCTTCGGTATCATCATCCTCGTCCTCTCCATCGCTCCAGGCTCGCGGTGCGCCATCCATCTGGTCTGCTCCGGGCGCCATGCCGCCTGCAGGTGCTTCGCCCACGGAGCACAAGATCTCACTGCCTGTGCCGTCTCCGCGAAGACCCTCTTCGCGAGCCATGCGCTCGTCGAACTTCAAGTTCTTGCCCTTGAAGAACATGCGTATCCTACGCGGATCATCGACCCCAATCTTCTTTGCTGCAGCCTGCCTCACTGTGCCGATCTTGAGCTCACCGTCCCGTATGCTGTGGGCGGGGAAATGTGTGGGGTATGTCGTCTTGCCGTTCTTGAAGAGCAGCACGTCGGTGTCCCTGTCCGGGTTCTTGTCGTCGGCTGCCCAGTCGACGATCTCTGGTCGCGATGAGCCTCGAGCGCGGCCCTTGCCCGTCGCCTTGGCCAGGTCGTCGGACGTTATGTATGAAAAATCGGCGTCGGAGACTTCGCCCTGGTTGGGAGCTGAGCGGCCAAAGGGCGAGAAGCGGCCGCCCCAGTTTCCGCCGGCGCGGGAAAACCACGACATGGCCACGAATACGGCGGCGAGGACGATGGAGAGGGTCGTTAGGTAGGCGGGGTCGGCGCGGGGGTTCGAGATAAAGGTCGCGATATCGCTGAAGCTAGCCTGCTGGAGAGAACTGGCTATTCGTGATAGCCCCTCCGAGATGCTGTCAGTGGCGGTTGTGGGCGTAGGAGCAGAGCCAGTGCCGAATAGCGGGTGGGTTTTGAAGAAGTGGAAGGACTTCTTCAAATCTTCGACGAGCTCTGTGAACGGCGCCACGGTGAATGTGTGTGGAAGCCTGGGCTATCAAAAGGCTGGCACTCTGGGAGCACGACGTAAGCGATGCAGAAGCTGCTAGATGCTAGCGAGTGATTGGCGGCTAGGATTCACGGATGTCCTGTCAGCGGTGAAGATGCGTAAAGCCCCGGTCTTAACCGGCTGACGTCGTGGTCCTCCAGACGCGAAATTTGAATGCCCCTTCGCGCTCGCTTACTTAAGCGGCTTTGTTGAATCACACAAGCTCGGGTGCGCCACTCAGCTACCATCGTTTTGCTTTCACAAATGTCCCGTTACAGCAGTTTCAACACTTGCCCGAGCGCTTGAAACTTGGGAAACGCTCGCGAATCCATCTCCTTCGAACTGACGAGTCCGGAGATCGACACCCTGCAGCTGTCCGCTGGACCCTGAAAGCCCCTCCCATCCGTCATTGGGCAACAGTCATGATCAAGTGAGCTGCCGCTCGCCTCACCATTTGCCTGTGGGTTGCGCGTCTCCCGTCGGCTGCGGCTTGATGTCACCATGGAGCAATATTGCCATCATAGTAGAATATGCACACCATTGATTTGCTAGTGGTTACAAAAGAAGGTATACTCATTAGGGTCGTGTCGTGATATGCAGATGTCCGACTCCAAGGAAATGGACGTGCGGGAAATTTACACACCTTACCCCAACGACATGATTCACCATTTTACGCCAATTTCGCCGTCCATTACCACCAAGATGCGAACAAATGTCAGAAGGGAGAAGTAACGCTCGATAGCCTTGCGCCGTGTGAAGAGACCAAGAAAGAGAGTCATCACATGAGAGATGTTACCATGGGTACCCTGGCATGCCATGCTCGACGCCTCACAACTCGATAGGAAAGCAACCTAGTAGGAAAGGTGACGAAGAAGCCGAAAGATTGCTGGATCATCCGCTCCAAAGAACCCCGACTTCAGTTACAGTGCCACGGGTGTGGCCAGTATCGCATGTTGTACTCCACTCAGGCCTTGCTGCGCTTGGGAGTAGCCAAAAAGGCAAGTCGAGACTTGCTCATGGCGCTTCCACGCTTGGGCGTACGCTGAGGCAGTTTGCTCGAGCTAGACGGAGTCTTGGGCGGCTCCATCTGCGTAGTCTTTATTCTCTTGTTTGGTGAGCGGCCCTGGTCTTCCTTGGGAGGCTCGTTGTTCTCCTTGTCCGAGGCCTCCTCGACATGGTCAAGCTTGCGCTTCTTGCCATCTACAAGCAAGGATGCATCGCTCTTCCTGACCATTCGGATGGTACGAGTTGAGGCGGGGCCGAAGGCGATGGGCTTGTCAGACTGGAAAGAGAACTGCCTTGGGCCGTCCGGAATAGCGCCACCAAACGTGAGGCGACGAGACGGGGATGCAGCTGGTTCCTCGGTAACATCTGCGAGTGCAGGATATTCCACTCCGCTCTGCAGTGTTGGGTAGATGACGGCGCCAGTAGGGACCTCAGAGCCAGCGCGGAACTTCATTGGCGACGGTGACTTGCCCAACTCGTTCTCGGCGGCGCGCTGCAGTGTGCTAGTAGAGAAGTTCACATGCTTCTTCACAGGAGCAGTCTGCGGCATTGCAGGCAACGCTTTGTGGAGATCGAGTCCAGGCGGAGGAGACATATGAGTTCCCGCAGCGATTTGCTGAGGATCCTCGGAGATCTTGCGGCTAGGAGTACGAAGTATAGACCGAACACGCTGAAGAGAGTTGCTAGTCTTCCGGATGCTCTCCCGAACGCTATCCTTGACAGACTGGCCAATGTTGGTGGGCGAGAAGAGGTTGGTGGTGGAAGGTGACTTGAGTAGCGACGGAATCATCGACTGAGACTTGATAGCCTTGACGCTCTGCGATCGCGCAAGCGAGGCCTTGGTTGGGGTCATCAACCTTGCAGCCAGGCGCGGGAGCGCAGTCTGCGAGGTAATCTTGCGAGATGGAGTCGCTGGTATGACCGGAGCTTTGCTGATCTCCGTGTTGCCCTCGTGAGGAAGTGGTCGAGTGGAAGCAGCATCGTCGCCTTCGCTACGCTTAAAGCGCTTTGCAGCAGGTCCACCTTGAGTCGCCGGGCGGCCATGTCGCGACGGAGGAACAAGGCGAACGGTACTCTGAGCACGCGGAAGGCTAGAGCCGGCAACGTCCATCTTGGATTGAGTGCGCTTCAGTGGAGTCGGCGGAATCTTTGCCGTCTCAGCCAGATCCATCTTGGACTGGGTGCGTTTCAGCGCCGCGGCAGGGCCCTTGGCAACCGATTCCGTCAGATCCATCTTCGACTGGGTTCGCTTGAGTTTGTTGTTGGCCTGTGAAGCTGGCTCAGGCTTCGCAAGCTCAAGCTTGGAAGGCGACTTCTTCAGCGGTGTGTTGGCGAGCTTGAATCGACTGGGGTCGGCACGGAAAGCTGACGCATGGTTCGCGATCGAGTCCATCTTCTTGAATTCCTTCAGGTGGACATCGCTGTAGCGTGACATCTTGCCCTTTGGGACTACCGTCTTGCGCTTTAGTGACATATCTGCCGGCGCCGTAAACTCGTCGGCCTTAAATAGTGCCCGCCCGTCTATTGAAGCATCCATCTTATCCTCCTTCAAGATCTTGCTGGTTGTCGGGCTAAGTGCGGCCAGCGGCGACTTGAACCGAAAGCGAAAGCGAAAGTCTGGTGATGCCGCCTCGCTCTCTAGCTTGCCAGGCGTCGTGGGAGCCGGAGTCTTGGTTGGAGTAGCTTGGCCGGCTACGACAGTTCCAGCCTTTGGAGGAGCAGTATGCGCACCCAAGGACTGGAATCCGAGCCATCGCGCCTCATCGAGGACCTTGGCCGTGCTCGCATGGTGGTGCGCGGGATGCATCTCCTGGCCAGCAGGCTTGATAGGTGTGCGATTCTTCGGGGTGCGTGACGTTGCGGCCGTCGATTGAGGGAGTTTTGAGGCCGTTGCGGGCTTTTCGGGAGCGGGCTGTTCCACAGGCTTCTGCGGAGTCTTCATCGTAGGCTCACTGTCTTCCATGACCGACGGAAGGCGCTCATTTGGAGGCGGGGAGTTAAACTGTGCCGTCATCCAGCTGGAGTCGCCAGCGTCGGAGGGAGTGGGCGAACGCTAGAGGCGGTGTGTTAGCAGGTAAACAGAGCTGTGCAGCTGCTTCTTTGCGGGCACATACCTTTTGGAGTCTGGCAGAACGCCTCGCCATTGTTGCTGCTGATGTGGAGAGGAAAGGAAAGGAACGCTGGTCGGCGCGGTGCAAGGGTAGTTATCTCGGTGGTCTGTGGGGTGGGGAGACGTTGTGTTTTCGGCTCGCAGTGGTTCGTTCGTCATCGACGCTAGCAAGGTAAACAAAGCGTGCACGGGCCACAATCACTCGATCGAAGAGCGAAGTCATGTGCAGCCGTCGAGCCTTCGACCAGACCAGACCAGACCGCCCATGACAGAGGTGAAGTCGAGCAACAAAACGAGGCAATGGAGCACGTTTTCGGGTGTGGGAGGTGATCAAGGCAAGTAAAGCGCGTGTTCTCGGGCTGTTCTGACCCGAAACCCGTCATTCCAACACCTCTGCAGCTGAGAATCTCTTTTACAGAGCCATCTCTATGGCTCCATCACCAAATTCCCAAGATCTCCAATCGTCCCTCCCCTGCCTCTCCGGATCTTCCACCTGACTCAACCATCTGCTCCCACAGATTCCATCTACCCTATGGGGACCCTCCAGTAATCTCCTGATTCGACGGAAGGCATACAGCACAATCTCATCGATGTCGTCCACGTCTACGGCACTATTACCTGCTAAACTGGCCGCCCTTCCTTGAGCATGCTCGTCTTCCCATCCGTTCCTCCGTCCAACCCACCACTCAGGTATTCAGAGGTAATTTCCCTTCGTACTCAGATTTGCAGAGCCGCACCCAAGCATTCCATACCCTCGCGGCTTGCTGGAGAGATTGTCGTTTCTTTGACTTGTGGACACAGCGTTTCCGCCATTCCTTCCTTGGGGATCGGAGATATCTTTGGAGGACGGAGCCAAATTTCTCGATCTTGAATAAAGGGCTGGGTCCGTATTCGCTGATGTCAATAGGATCGTAGTCTTCGAATCGAATCCGTTCGGCCATATTCAGGAAGTTGTGGGTGACCTTCATTTTGCTTCGCTATAGGCCGGTAGCTGTATGGTGATGGTTAAATACGTCTCGAAGACCGAAAGACTATTTCGGAGATATGCAGTAGCAGTTGAAGATGGAGTAGAGCATAAGACGTCGCGTCTATGGCTTGAATTATTGCTATGTGCGAGGCAATTCGGCTGAGGACGGTATCCCAAAGTAACGCTTCTCAGAAACGACCTTCGGTGCCACGGATTGTACTTGCTGGACAACGGGGAGACCCTGAGCGAATAGCATCATGGTCATTAGCCTCTGCTTAGATCGCTGAATCTAGAAATACTCATGGTAGCCACGAAGTACGGACTCTAATGTATTTTTGGTATCATTGCACTGGAACCAGGAAGTATCCGGCTCTTGAAACGCACTGACGATACAATATCCCTAGAGATATACGTTTGCTTACACGCACGCCGGAGTGGGGTCGGGCAGGCTCAATATTAAGGCACAGTCTTCAATCATTGGAATCCTAGAGGAGCTATGATGCTGCGATCTATGTTGTATATATGGCACCAGTACTTGCTCTTGTGTTCAGAGACCACACACGCTGCAACACACCGCACCCACGGTACTAAAGATCTCCGCCTGGCCCACCCGCCCCTCGAAAATCAGACCAGTTCACATCGACCCCTTACCACCCCCTCCCTGCCTTAACACCGCCCAGCACCGCCGCCCCCGGCTTCTCCAAGCCCAACTCCACATCTCTCTCAACGCCCTCTCTGACATTCTCTTCCCTCTTCGCCTCCTCCTCCCTCCTTGACCTCTCTTTCTCCCCATCGCTCCACACGAAATTCCCTGCACCACCGCGCCCCGCTCGCGCGACGGGCATCTCCTGCGTCTCGGGATGCCATGGCGTGGAGACCTCCGGCTTTGACGATGTCGGCGCCGCGGTTGCGTCGTCGGGTTGCGTGAAGGTGCCTTCTTTTTCGAGTTCGCTGGGCTGAAACCAGTTTCCTGCGCCGCCGCGACCCATGTGGGCGTATTCCTGCCCCTGGGCCGGTGTGGAGATGGCTGGGGGTGCGGCAGAGGTGGCGAGAGAGCGCGAGGCTTCGACGTCCTGGATACAGAAATTAGTCATGGGTTGGGGGTGTTGTTTTGGCGGCCCGTCGCGCTCATATGAGGTGGAAATAAGCTCAGTCTGGTACTGCGCGTCAAGTCAATTCTACTCACCTCGGCAAGCCTACGGCTCTGCTCCTGAGCTTGGATTATATTTCCTGCGCCGCCTCGTCCAGGCATTGTGGTTTGTATTAGATCTTATCTTTCAGTCGCTATTCGAGGCCCAATAGTGCCGCCCGTTCAGCTTTGACTACCGCCAGTATGGATGCTTGTAATAGAAGTCCCAGTATGAGAGAGAAGAGGTGATCTGAAAAAAGGTGGAAGCAGGAGCCTTTGAGCGCGGCTCAAGTGGGGCGAATATGATGCTTGCTTTTGGCTCGTCCCAGCGCTGTGGACGAGCGCGCGGGAGCGATCCCGCTCGATCTTTTATGTTGGGGTTTTCTTTAGGTAAGTGGCTTGGCATGTGATAAGAATCCGCCCGAGTATTCCTCAGACAGACAGCCGAAGCCGCATGGGTCACTCGAGGCTCCAGACATGGTTGAAATTCGAGGACTCAATGCGCACGCCAGATTGTGAACAAAAAAGAAAATTCATAGCATAGCATAGAAGCCACAGCAGTGGACATACCCTTCAACAACCCCCCTAGTTGTTATCGTCCCTATGATATCCACTGTAACAGCAAGTCAAGACAGCTAACATCTGTAGCGACAGAGCAAGGGAATAAGAAAAGCCTCTCCTGTTTTGCCGCCCAGCCGAGTAACAATGTTAAGTAGATTCGGCTCGTACCCACCCACAGATTTCACGGCCAAACACCTTGAACGCCCCTCCCCAATCAGGAACTCTCAATGAGTGAGATCATTACGGGTCATGTCCAATTCGGTCACTCGCGTCCTTCCTGGATGGCGCGGAGCACTGGGTAGAGACTAGCAGCCTCGTCACTTGGCCTGCGCTCCTCCTTAAGATGGGCACCCTCGCCCTCACCCTCCTCATCGCTATAGTCGTGAGCGTCGAGCCTATCTTTCAAGTAAGCTCTGAGCCGCTCAATGGTTCGGATATTCTCGACCCAAGATTGCTGGTTCATTTCGCCGGGTTGTTCAGTGGATGCAGAAGAAACCTGGCTCGGTGATCGCATGGACAGAGCAGGGTCGACCTTGGGCGAGTGAATGGCCAGCTGGTTTACAGTGTGGTGCAAGCTATCCTGCTCCGAGTCGCGGCGATCCTTGGGCGAGGCAGAGTCTTCTGAGATGTCCATCTGATCGCATCCGCGACGATCCGGCGCCGCTTTCTGCAAGAGGGTGCCAGAAAACCTGCGACGACCATCGGCATCGAAAGCAGGAGCCAGACTAGAGGAAGGAGCAGCCGTAGACATATCAGACATGGCGCTGACAGATGGCAATACGGGATACATATTACCGGGTGTCCTAGTAGTTGGCGAAACCGTACTTCCGGAATGACCGGGCGAGTGCTGCGAGTTGTATGACAGCACACTGGAAGCCGGGGTGAGTGCTGGAGTCTCAGTACTCGTTGACGCAATCGCGGTCGCATGCGATGACTGAGGGTGGGTGCTAGCGATCCCTGGAGGGGAATGGCTGGTTCGGTAGGTTGACCCAGTCGGTACGTAATGAGCACCCGGTTGTTGAACACCTGCTGCTGCTGCGTGGTTGGGATTCTCGTAAACCGTGCTCTGCAACTGCTCCAAGAATTGATCAATGTTGATGATGTCACTCTTGGTGCGGAGGTTCGGCAATGGCAACGAATACGGGTGCATTGGAGGATGCGATGCCTGAGCAACCATGGTGCCGCCGTGGCCGTAATCTGACATTCCGCCATGGTAACCTCCACCTCCCGATCCAACGACAGGAAGTTGGATGCCTTGGAGACCCATGAGCCTTTGACCCACGTCATAGTATGTCGAGGGGTCAATGGATCGACGCTTGGCATCTCCGAAGAACTCGTTCAAGGCATCGTACGCAGCGCGCTTTCGGATCTCGTAAGAGTCGTTATTAAGCTGTTGAGTCGGGTTGACGGCATAGTAGACCGGACCATAGGCGGAGTTTTGAGGGGGACCACCGTAGAAGCCAGCAGGCGCACCTCCAGGATGCTGCTGGCCATAGGCTCCATTCGGGCCCAGGGCACCTTCTGGATATTGATAACCGCTCGCTGTAGCGGCAAGCGCCTGCAAGTCAGCGACCACTGTGGAGCGCGAGTTAGAATTTAAAGGAAAAGAGGGTACATTGACGTGGATGGAGGTGGGATGGTCGTCGTTAGGGAAGAGAAAGGAGCGCTTACGTTTACCGCCTTGACCTGGGTAGCCCGGGCCACCGTGTGGACCTCCACGATTTGGCTCGGGAGAGCGAAGAAGGACAGAATCATCGGCGTGAGTCTTGACGTGCTTCTTGAGATCCTGGGGACGCTTGAAAGCCTTGCCGCAGAAGTCGCACTTGTGTGGCTTCAGGGGAACGTGGACGCGAATATGCGACGTGATGTGGTCGCGCTTCACGGTAGTCGTCCGGCAATTGCCCCACTGGCATGTCAGATTCAGGTTATTTGTGCTCTTGCGGCCAACATGGCGCTCGCAGACGTGGTCCTAGAAAGCATGAGCCGACGCTTATCACGTGAAGGTTGAGATCGAAGGAGCGCGCCGCGTGGTGACGACCACCCGGAAGGCGACTAGATTTGGCACAATGTCGTGTCGCTTGGGTGTCCCGGTGGATGTGAGAGTACTTACATAGAGTTGTTCGGCAGAAGGGCAGCGCTCGCCGCAGTTCTGCCACTGGCAGACGAGCTGGTCGCTCGACACGTTGGAAGCGGCGGGAACGGGAGCATTCTGCTGTGTAGGCGTGTTTTGAGGCGGCTGCTGGGGTGCAGTGGTTTGTTGGGCGGGAACAGAGCCCGTCGGTGCTTGATCGCTCATGTTGTCGAGGTTGTGAGGGCGCTGGCGAGGAGCGGCCTTGGCGGATGGATATAGCGCGACAAATCGTCACGCGTTTGTTCGTAAAGCGAGACTCAGGCAGGCGCGACCGCCCTACCGTGAAATGCGCTTGTCTGGTTACCTTTGAGGGTGGTGTGAAAGGACGTCAAAAGGGAAAGGGAAAGGCCGAGTAAATGTAGCGGGGAGGAATGACCAAGGCCAGCGGGAACGCTTGGAAAGGCTGGGGAGCGGCGCGAGGCAGTATTTGCAGGCTACCCAAGCGTGCTCACGCATAGCCTTCTCCTTGTCCGACAAGTTGACCGGGGCCTTAACCAATCATCATGGAAGCCGCAGGGGAGTCACGCCACTAGTGCCAGATAGTCTCTTGGCATGCCTTGGCATGCTCTATCCGGCTTTTCTCAACGAAGAGTCTCGTCGCGTCTCTCGCGCAGCTGAAAGCCACATGCAGTCCCTCCCGTCGGCGTGCACATATTGCTGTTTTCCCGAGGGCATATTGCGCTCATTTACATGGCGTCAACACCCTATGGGACCCGGTCGGTGTGATAAGGACCAACAACACTAGGGGGCTGGGCATGCGTTACGGATCAGCACGCCGAAACTCTCCCGCTCTCTCGGCGTCAGTTTCTAGGCAGAAATCCTTTGCTTGGCCGGCGGAGAGGCTTCCAAGAACCAACGCTGGGCTTTTTTCCATCTGCGACTGCTGTATACCACGTGGCTCAGAACGGAAGACTGCCTCCTGGACGACGTACGAAATCAAGCAGTGAGAATGCTCGAGAAGTATCATGCCGTTCTTGCAACAGAGCTTCTTATCAACTGCTAACGAGGAGGTCATGTCTTAGCTCATTTATCGCAGATGCACTTTGTTCGTTTCCCATACATATTCTCATAGCGAATCGCCATTAATCTTCGGGCCTTGACGACGCGCGCACGCATCTCACCTGGAAAAGCGAGTTCAAGAATAGAAGCGCTTACTCTACCACCCTCTCGGTCAAACGAACATTTCTCCAGTTCAACTCGATCTGAACTCTGAGTTTCACGATTCAAATCAGTTCCGCTACATTTTCGGTCGCAGCTGCCGCAGCGACTTCCCCTGAGCCGCAGACTCGAGCAGACATCGATGCCGTGGTCACTTCGATATCCTCCGCGATTTGCCACGGCCGGGCGGGCCAAGTCCTTGCGCTCGGCGTCCCCTTGGCAGCCCATAGCACCTCTCCCTTGGGGCTGTGCACTCATGTCAGGGAGATGAGCAAATCGCGATAAAACCGACTTTCCACTGGCACGAATGACAATGGCATGCACAGCTCCTACTCATCACAACCCGGGGAGGATGCGATCCAGCATCCGCTCGAATTCACTACACGCCCATGCGTTGTCACAGAACAACACAACCGAAGCAGGCCCGTCTGCACATCTAACAACTTGCCCACCCTGCAGTATGCGGCGAGTCTAGGGGACAGGATTGCGCCGCCACACGTTGCGTAAGCTCCTCAGTTTAGGGCCACTCGAGAAGCACAACTATGCCTCAGATTGCGGTTCCAACCCACAGAAAATCGCGCCTCTCTGCGCAGTGAAGTCATACCAAGCAAGTCATCTCCTGACAGCCACCCAACAAGCAACCACTCCCACCACTGGAATTTCGTCTTGCTATTCAAAAACCCTGCTCATCGACCAAAGATTGATTCCACGTGGATAAACGCGCAACCCTTCAAGGAAACCGGCACACCGGTAAACTGTGGGGTGAGGCAATGCCAGCGCGCGACATCAGCTGCCACTGCATATGCGAAGACGAAGATTCGAATCCTGCTCTCTTGGGGGCATGGCGCCGAGGGCGGAGATTAGTGCCAAGAACGCCTTCATTGTATCCAATGAAATAAAGAATATAGTGGTTGGGATAATATACGGAATGGTATGCACGGCATTTTAGTAGACCTTTGTTTCCATTTAGAGCTTTAGTTCGCAAGCCGTGTTAGGATGGGGTGTAGTCGATGATCGTTCATGCTGAAGCACCCGTAGAACGCGCTGTCATAATGAGCCAAAGGATACATTTGGAAAGAGTTTCAGAGCCTACTTGCTCTACGAGAGATCTAACTTCCGAATAAGTCGAGGAAAGCATTCCGACGTCGTCGAAGTGGTGACTGGGCTGGCTTTATTGGACGCGACGCACCATGGACTCCAAGGTATACATCAACATAATTTCTTTCGAAACCTTACCTGTCTGGAGAAGGCACAGCTCTGCAGTATTGTTCCATTCAAAGATATCAGGTATCAATAATGCCACGGTTGATTGGATAGGAATGAAGTGTTGATGAAAAGAAATGTCCAAAAAAAAAAATACAATTGACAGAACTCCATACGCGGTAAGGGAGAATCACGTATTCCAATCAACTTGGCACCCAGCTCTGGAGCGTCCAACCACCTTCTACCGTCTTAGCGAACCCGATACGTGGTCCCCGCTCGCTATGATTCTCGTTGAACATCTCCTCGACCTTATTGACCATGCTTTTCCCTCTGCGCTCAAATATGGTTGCGATTAGAGATGGAATATTGAGTCGTCCTTGTACTTCTCTAGTATCGCCGCGCATAGCTATCAAGGCTATTACAGCCAGAACGATTCCCACCAATACCAAAAGAAGATTAGAAGCTATCAAGGCGTATAGAGGCGCTTTGGGAACTCGTGCGACAAGGATCTGCTCCCGTACTTGAGATGCCGATGCAGCGCGTGATTCGAATGCTCCCGTAGCAACTCCCAAAGCTGTTTGGCTATACGCCAGGGCAAATTGATCCGCAATATCCTGTGAAGAGTTCGACAGCCCCGCGATGCTGGTAGCCTGAACAAGATTGGGTCTTCCGACCTCTGTGCGACGTTGTGTCCCTTGCACGATATATGTGATGGATGCGTTCGATTGGTTGGCATTCCAGCTGGTGATGGTTCCATTGACGGAGGAGTATACCACGTCATAGACTGTGGCGGAACACAACAGAATTATAATAGTTGACCCTCCGTGTCCGCCGAGCAGCACTTCCGGATCCTCCTGCAACCCTAACGGACGCGAATTTCGCATGTTCGCAAGAAGAGCTGCGGCATAGTAGTAGGGATTTCCGATCGCCTCTTGCTCAGTCTGGTTGTTGGTCCCAGTGGAGTCGGTGAAATAAGCCATGGTGACAGCATTAGATGCACCGACCGATGTGTCCATTGCTCCCTCGAATGAGAACGGACATGCGAATGCTGTGCGGACTCCTGAGACATCATCTGGCCCCGCACATTGGGAGGTAACAGGGGTACATTCTGAATGAATACCGTATGTAGAGACCGTATAATCGATAGAAGATAGACTGGGCATGCGTGGATTTGCAACGTACGCGTAGTTACCATCGGAGTCGATATGGATTGGAATTGTCATTGCATTTGAGATGTTGGAGAGCACTCTCATCGGCTCCGGATCAGAGAGGACAGCGCCAGACGCCGGGTTGTCCGTATTACAGCCATTCAGGTCGAGAGTTTGTTCAACATTAGAGCAGTTTTGGTTGACTCCGAACCCAAGACCTGAGGGGTCTGGATTATTATGTACTTGGTAAAAGCTGACCGTTTTCGTAGTAAAGTGTAGCCACGTGTCAGTGACTAACACCAAAGTGCTAAATCTGTTTAACTGATGTATACAAATCAGGCGGCTCTGATTGTTCATACCTGAGAAGGAGCCCTGTGATTAAAATTGTCGTCAACGCCTTGATCGGCGGGCCTTGTTTCTCCCTTCGACCCCTCCAGCCGATCTGGTAAGACACCCAGCTTCGGAGAGCCCCAAATGAGCCATTGGTTATGATACGAATGATCAGAGCAAGCTGGAAAGGCGTTGGTAACGAGGCGGCTTGATGCTTTGCCGAAGCATCTAAGAGGCCTTTCGCGACTGGGTAGGAGCCCAAGGTGACTGCAAAGCCAACCAAAATCGGAGCAACAGTGCTGGACCAGGATGCTATGGTGATGAAGGCGGTTGCGCTCATTCGAACAAAATATACATTAGGGTCATGCTGATTAGTGTTGAAGGAAAGGTCATCCGAGACGAACTCGTTCGGTGTAATGCAGTAATGAAAGACGAGTCCGAGCATGAGGGCAGAGAACATTGTCATAGGAAGCGTCATGGCTGCAAATGCGACTAGGACTTCTCTGATGCGACCTTCCATTTGGGCTATTTCTTGAAAGTAGGCTGAGATGATTTTTTTTTTGGGGGGGGGGTGTNTNTTGNTGGTCAAATTGNTGGAGGAACGATTTTGCGACTTTATAAATTCTTTGGTGGATTTCACAA
>JAFHBV010000101.1:0-89617 GCA_019022785.1 Pseudomonodictys pantanalensis
AGGAAGTATCGTGCCATACAGTTTGTGGCGAAAGATATCATCGACGTGACAATCTCAGGGAATGTCGCAGTCCCGTACGCATCAAAGCAAGACTACCCGGTCCCCTTGGGCATCGAAAATGAGCAATCGATTTCTTATTAACGAAAGTCTCATACCGAAGAGGCGCTTCGAAATCTCTTGATCTTCCGTTCCAGCCATGTCGGTGAGCTTCTAGGTCTCACAAACGGTATTTTCTCAATACCAATATGTACCCGACCATCAGCACCGACATAGCTACCGTATCCGTAGCGGGAGTCCAGCCGGTCCAGAAGCTCAGAACGACCCTTTTGGTCGAGTCGAGAAGTGTTCTGCATATCCTGTACAGCAGCACTGGCAGCAAAAAGTGCCATAATCGATGCGACGCAAGTCGGCAGCCGTGCTAAATACTGTCCTGGTCGGCGAGCATAGACCACGACCGAGACCACGGCGTACGTGCACAGAATAGCTTCTGCCATGGCAAATAATGGTGTCGAGATGAATACTCGTTCTTGCGTCGTCGCTCGTTGTCCTAGGATTGATGCGCCAACGTCTTTCAATCCCGGCTCCAACAGATTCTCTTTGTTCAGCCCGAGCCAAATTGCGAACAGCTTTGCATAAGCCTTGGACACCGGCTCTTGGACGTCTGCTAAAGTCGGTAATCCCTGGTTCGGATCGACGAGGCGGCTACTATTGCTCACGCGGCGAGCAAAATAGTTGATAAAATCACCAGCGAAGCTGTCGTTGTGCCAACCCGCCTCCGAAAATCGGAAAAGGTACCGATTCGATTGACCGATAAGATTGATAGGGTCATTGGTGAATGTGTTTGCGATGTCCTTTTCGTCGAGCGTTCGTTCCACGGTAAGGTTGCGTACCTTCTCTAGTAGTCGCCCTGCTGAATCCACTCGAAGTCTCCCAGACCCTCTCGTCAGCCTTGGTTGGCACCGTACGAAGAATGAGTTTCCGCCATCCAGGACCTTTTCTTGCGAGGCTCCACAAGAGCCGTTACGGTCCCTTGCCCAGCCCAGGACAACTGTATTTCCACACACCGCCTGCTCTTCCTCGGAAGCGTTCTCTATCGATGCGCCCAAGGCTAGAACAAGTTCGAAAGCGCTGGGCCCCTGTTGACATCTGTCGTCATGAACATTGCCATGCGGACCTGGTGTGACCTCCGGGCTCTCTATCGCGGTGCACCTTATCCTTACATTGCCAGCAGTCGTTGTAGTGTTTAGCACAGCGCGGATAGCTCCACTGTCCTTGACTAGCGCTGCAAGATAATCTGTGCCGTATTCCAACGCGCTGCAGTCGAGCTGCGCTCCAAACGCCAAGGTGTCCGCCTCAAATTGGTCTTTGCTGACACCCGCATCGCCTGTACCAAGCATAAAGGGCAAGTAGAACATTGCGTCGTCCGTCCAAGGTGGCAAGGGTGTCCCTCTCGTGAAATTCGAATCCGCGACTAAAAATTGATCTTCTCCCACACCTCCTCGATACGCACCGGACGGTTCTTCAACTGGTGCCATGAATACTTTGGGTTCTGGACCGACGCCCCCATCGATAGGTACAAACTTCATGCCAAAGGGTGGTTGGAGAGTCACAGGTTCCCAGACCTGGATTGTACCCTGGTTGAACAGTCCCGCAAAGGCGACGGCTAAGAGGTTCGCAAGCAGTGCCATAGCACAGACGGCGGCAAGCACGAAGTGGCCAGCTCGTAAAGCCTTAAAGAATGTCAACTGCGGCGGCATTGAGCCGTAGTTCAGATTTATCGAGTCCTTCGCTTTCGCCTGGCAGCCTTGCAACGCTTCAATAGGTTGAAGCAAGCATAATATACGGTTGAGGAGAATCCACATAGGTTCGATGAGCGTGGCGATGCCTGTGGGGATGTAGTTCTCGAGAAGGTTCTGGACGATTTGGTTCTTCGATGGGAGAAGAAGCCCTGTCTGGCGTCAACTAGCATTCTAACAAACCTCTGTGGGCCGGAGATGATAAAACTTGGATTTAAACGGTGAGGTGACACTTACCAACTGACCTAGATCTCGCGAAAAGCACTGCGAGCGCTACTGCGAGCCCAAGGAACCAAACCACCATGAGTACAGCTGCCCACAAGCTGAGTTCGATCGGTCTTAAAGGTTTGCCAATTTCTTTCGTCAGACCTGTCTGCTGAGTTCTCAACGTATGAAGCGGGTCGTCATCGTCCGAGACAGGATCAACTTCAACAATACTAATGAGCACATGAGCATCGACACCCAGTACCGAAGATACATAGTAGGCTCACCTTGCTTGATGCTCGTCCCCCACGAGCTTGTATTTCCTGTTTCGGATCGCATTCTGGACCTCCTCAATAGTGCAGCAGTCCAAATGCTCAAAGTCAGTAAGCAACGTCTGGTTATCCGCTACAAGCGACATAACACCGGCTATCGTACTCGGATCTGTGGACAGTGGCGCTGTTCTCCGCACGGAAATGAACAGTAGCGCCATCGCAGCAATCCCCACAATCGCGAGCAGACCTTCCACAATGTAAGTGAAGACTGGTTCCAGAACAACGGCGTCCGTGGTGATGTCTTGTTTCCCATTGGTGCTTCTCGACGTTGTGAAATCGGGGTCCAGGACATCCACCATAGCGCGTGCAAATGTCAATCGGTACGCCTTCTCATAAGATTGACCCAGTGTCTCCCAGTTCAGATACTCTTCTAGAGGGCGGTCATCAGCAGCCACCGCCAGCCCCACCATGGGCTGCACAGTACCTCCGCCTCCTGATCCACTGGTAAAGCTCAGGTTCGTCTTCCCAATGCGTTCCAGGTAGCTCGGCAGATCCTTCGTTGGGAGCACGTCGCCACGCACTTCGAAGTTTGGGGCCCAATTATTCATCTGCGTCTCGAGCCACGTTGTATTAAATAGATCCTTCGGAACCTCCCTCTTCTCGCCAAGGGGCACGATGGCGAGAGGACCCTTCATCTCCATGTCCACGGTGGCATTCACATTCAGCGCATAATACGATGGCTCACAAAACACCGCGGTCACATTCAACGGCATATCTTCTTTCTTCTCTTTGTTTCGAGTGAATGCTGCATAGAAGGTGTGGTTCTTCTCCTCCGGGCAATCGATGGTGTAATCAGCGTTGCCGTCATTCCAGATACCAACGTACATCGCTGAAAATTCTTTCGCTGTTTCCTGAATAGTCTTGGTGTCGCTCAAGCTTTCCCAGGCGGTAATATTTCCCGTGAGTCCCTGCCTGAAGGTGCATCCGCTGCTGCTGTTATATACCGGCAACTGGTATGGGAAGCTGACGATGGCGGGCTCGCAGTGCATTTCAACACTGTACAACGTCGTTGGCGCGGTCCAGGTCGTGGCTCCTTGATTCTTCTCTTCTTTCCCACCAGTCGCACTGGGTCTGAATGGAGCCAACATGTAGTCTCTGGTCATATACCACGGGAGTGTCTCATTCAGCACCGCGATACCGTACGTCGATTGCGCATACCGTGTCGTTAGCCCAGTAGGCTGCTGGTTTGCTGACATAAAACTAGTTGACCGTTCGAAAGGGGTCGGAAAAGAACGGGTAATCTTCTACACGGAGAATATACCAGCTTGCGTTGGGACAACGCCCCAGGTGACGAGAACGATGGCGAAGGAAGCCCAGAAGACGGACCAATGTCTGATGAAGCGTCAGGCTATCCCACTCTTGTGCATGCCACCGCAAGTCCGAGTATATCGCAAAGATCGCGTAGGACTTACTTTTCTCGCGCCGCCCTCAACGGCACCAAAGGCAAGAACTCAAATGGATACGCCAGCAACAAACTCTCCTTCCCAGTAGACCCTTCAGGCCTACTCAATCTATACCACGGCTCTAGCCTCTTCGCCTCGAGGTCGATCCATGCCCAGAAGATACTGAATACCACTGCTAGGATAGTGGGGAAGTATTGGTACAAGAAGGTACGGGATAAAGGTAAGGCGGCGATGCTGGGTGCAAAGATGATTCCATTGTTGCGTTGGCTTCGGAGAAGAAGTACTTGGAGAGCGATTATTAGGATCAGGGAAAGGAGGATAGCGACGAAAAGGGTGATAGGGTGCAGTGCCGGCGGCGTCCACGTCCGGTATCTATTTTTTCGACTTTTACCCCACACTAGGGAAGAAAACAGTCGAGTCGGTCGTCTACTGATCGGTTGAGATATATTGGGTGAGGATCCTGGGAAACTTGAATGTGCGACTTGCGCATTGGTGTTCATCCTATTCCTCGACGGGAATCGCAAATTGCAAATCGCACAAAAAAGGTCAATCAAGACCTAAAAGAAATAACAAAGTCAAGACAGAACCATTGTGTATTGGAAGAGAACTCAAGAACAAAGTCCTCGCATCCGCATAATTGTATCTGTTGCTCGATTGCGGCACAGCACCATGCCCCATCGTGTAGCCGCCCCCAACGTTTCAATATCTGATAGCCGCCCACCATATCCGCGGCAAGAAATCTCGCCCATTCGTTTGGCGAAACGAACGAGGATGGCCCAAAGTCTAGCGGGTTGGAAACCGGAAGTAATCAAAATTGTTCCGAAGCCAATGGGAGATTTTGCAGACGCGATGCGGTTGCTGTTTTGGGGTTTGCCTCGGATGGCGCGTAGATGCAAATTAGGATCGATGAACATGTGTTCGGGCCACCGATAGGAAAGTAGAGAACGAATCTCCTCCAAGTGAAAGAATCGAGAGAGCAGCAGGAGACATGTGTGAGGGTAAATGAGGTTTTGCGGCGTTGGTGCCTTGCGTTTCATCTCGTCTCCCTCCAGCATTCACCTCCAAACTCAACCTTTCCTCAGCAGATAATCGTAGAATCATTAGTTGCAGCGAGACTCCGGGCGCTATCGGATCGGCTTCGCAGCCTCAAATCCCAGTTTGCAAGTAATTTGAGGAGCACCCATCCACGTCAAATCGCTTTTTCCAGTTTTGATTGCTGAGAGGCCGTGAAAGGTGGTCCCTGGGCCACTCGTGGTGTTCAGATGCCAAGCCGCTAAGAACGCTCACGAAACACGGCAACACCGGATCTTTTGCTTCGCCCTGCCACATCTGTAATGCGACTGCTACGATGCACCTTCGGGCTGTCTTATTCTGGACTGCCCTGGCAACTGCTAAATCGAAACGTCCTCTGGGTAACTTCGGACGATGACCCTTTCTCCTAGTTTACGCGTCTGGATGTCGATCGCACCAAGGCGACAACATTCCGGTGTAGGACAAGGCTGTGCTAGAAGCCACATGATGCGTCACAGTGCAATCGTATCGCAAGAACACAGATCTACGTTCAGCTCCTGTAGCCAAGCCACATGGTTGTGTGATAGCACTCGGTGGTGCTAATGGGCTGAGCAATTTGCGAGGTTTGCCTTATTCGGACCCCACCGCCGGCTTCAGAGATCAAAATCCTCTTCGATGCGCTCCCTTTGTAAGCTACTTCATTTGCGTCTCATCATTTTCAAGATCCAGAATAAGGCTACCTTTTCGCTCTAGCACAATACAAAGTCCAATGAATCCACAACCGGATGCGGACATAGCTTCGACATCGATAGCGCTAGATAACCGTATTGAACCGCCAGATACACATCGCGATGGATCTGCATGGAGAGTCGAGTACGATGATGAGCAATTTCAACCGAAGACCAACGACCAATATGCGCAATCCACGGGGGAAACGGCCACAGATCCAAACGAACGACTGCTGTCGCCTACCAACAATCAGTCCGGCGAAAGGGCTAGAATCGAGCCCAAGGAACCAACGACAACGAAGCTCCATCGGTCCATCTACATTATGGTCATTGTTGTATTCTACAACGCAGCAGCGTTGATCGCTTGGGTGGTTATGTGCGTACTAGCGTCTCGCCCATTAACGCTACACCATTATGATATTTGGCTGGGTCGAGATGAAATGGGGCGAGATATCAGCTACGGCGACTGGTCCTGGAGGGGCAAGGCGCCAAGTCTTTATCGTACGAGCGAAAGATGGTACCAGACAGCACAGGTACTGCAATCTATCGTGAGCTTGTTGACAATTCCTGTGACTTCCGCCGTTTGTGGAAGTGCCGCTGTGGTCTACGCGCAGAAACGGAAATTATCGAGTGGGTTATCTCTCGGGCAACTGGTTTTGCTGGCAGATAAGACATGGTCAGATCCGCTGACAATATTTGATCTCGTGTTTGGGAAACTATGTTGGAAAAAGAACGGACCAGGGACCAATCACACTAAACATAGCTATACGAGCGCTCTGTTAGTGCTGGCTATACTGCTACATCTTCTTGGCAGTATCATAGCGCCTTTGCAGCAGATACTGCTTGGGAGTACGACAATGTATATCCCGACAGGCTATCATCAGGTGATCAAGCTTGCGGACCTACCTGAATTCGACCCATCGCTACCTGGCACGGATGAGATTCTTCCAGACTACAATATAGTCGTGTTAAGGACACGGGCGGCCTTGGAGACAGTCACCAACACCCAGACACAGGCGCAGTTGTGGCCGGGTGTCGGCTTCAAGTGTGATCAGACCAACGTGACCGTGGAAGAAGCCCTCCAATTGTGCGGCCGGGGCTCGATGCTGGGCAACATTGAGGATCTTGAAGATCCATTTCTGGCCGAGCTGCCTGTCGATTTCAATACTGGACTTATTCAGCAATTCGCTCCACGCATTAACTCAACAGCCAGCTACGAGCGAATACCGAAGGAGGAGTTTCCAACTGAGTGCGAAAGTATATATGGGGCTTTCTTCGTAGACTACGAGAACACCACATATTCATCCCAAGAAAATACGACGTGGGGTCTGCAAGCCTGTATGCCGAGCAATAACATGCTTCCGCCTTGGAAGTTCACGCGGGATCGACAAGACTTCACGGAAGAGTTATACCTCAACGTCACTCTGGCGAGTTATGGATATCAGAGCGGCATTATATGACGCCCACCTATTCATACGTCAAGATCACAATGAACACAACGGCTGGCTACTTCGGACTACCCAACTACGGGAACAACGGTATTGCGGAACAAATCTTACAAAAAGACCCATTCTTCAATAACAAATGTGGGCATGATTGCATTAACGGTACGGGCAATGTCTCTTCGCCATTGTTTCCGAAAGGATACAACGAGGAAAAGCGCCGCGATAAGAACGAAACGTACGATCCAGTCGGCCTGGAACGGGTTCGAAACAAAGGCCCGCTCCTTACAACGGCAATAGCTCTCTTCGGTCGCGGTTCCTTCTTGCAAAGCCGTTATGCTAACGCCAATGCTTACGACGAGGTGCTGGATGCCTACCCCAATGGTATCCCTGACATGGTAGAAGATGCAAGAGACGCATGTGGCTATCTTTTGCCGATGAATGCTCTACTTTCCGATACCGTTTGGATGGGCAATGAACCTCCGGAAACCGGGACGAGACCCTGTGTCACAAACAGAGCAGGCAGCGAGTCTGATGGCGTGCATAGGGAAGTTGGCGATTGGCTGAGACTGTTCACAAACTACACCGACCGATGGGATCCGAATCGTCTGGCGAAGGCATTCACTGCCGCTGGGTTCCTCGCGAATCAGAACTGGTTAATGAATCAGAGGAGCATGACTGAGGGAGGAACTCTGACTGTCTACTATGACATGGGAATGGAAATCCAGGCCCCAATCATCTCTGATGCTGGCATCATTGTCGTATCTGTGTTGCTGGGCCTTTACCTGGCAGCCTTGTTCGCTTTGGCCGTATATGCTGCGTGGACGCCGCGATGGACAAGGACTCTGGACGCTTTCGTCATGATGCGCGTTGGCGCTGCTTATGGAGATTATTTCCCGTTGAAGATAGGATCTGGCATACATGACGTGGGCGAAGCGTACCAACTGTCTGGAATGGTAGGTACAGTAGGTGACGAAGTAGATAACGTGCGGCAGCTTGAACTGGGTGCGTTCGGACAAGTGGGACCTGGGCGATATTTGAGATACACACCTAGGCCAAAGAGTTAGGTCTGACAACCGGTTCGTTAGCGAAGACCATTGTAGAGGATTGGGGAATTGCAAAGTATGAATTTGGGTTATCTTGTACTCTTATTGTCGGCCTTGATTAATGACACACGACATCGGAGACTAGCGCAGGATCCTAATCATGCGCCCTTCAAGTCGCGCCAGGATGAGATATTCGGAGTTGAAATGATGAAATTGAAATTGTCCGCGTACAGAAAGCGTACCCACAGTTACTTCTTCTTAGCGGATCTCGATCTGAACCAAGTCCGCCGCCGTTGTCTTTTTCCAAAGCTCACCCTGCATTATCCCGCGTAATACTGCATCCCCAATGAATCTATACACAGAATCTTCACCCTCATCTCGACGAAGAATGACCGGCACACTGCATCCTGGTATCAAGAAAATCTTGTCACCAAGTCGAGCGTTTAGCCCGGCCCATCCTATGCTATATACTTCGTCGTCAAGACACATCATCCGCATGTTACTCTTCGCCTGCGTTTCAAGATCTCGAAAGAATAAGTCAGGTTCCGCGAATAGGGTTGGAAGATCATAGACGGTGAAAACTGAGTTCAGTTCCAGTAATGGATGGCGGAGCTCATTCGCATGGTCCTCCAGGATGCTACCAGCGACAAAGAATCCTCGGTTTGCGCATAGACACTTGGCAAATATGCTTACCTGGGCTTCTGCCATTGCAGCGCGGTCGCTGAGGCTGGGATGGAAGAGATAAAGATAACCATAGGCGAGGCTGATTCGAGATCCCCATCGCAGTCATTTGTGAAACCACGACAGTGGCCAGGCGTCCTGGTATGGTCTTTCGGGGACCGCAAGTAGCAATATGTCCAAGGCACTGGCTTTTTTACTTTGGGTGGCCCAAATTCTATCGTATTGAGGGAATTGTTGAGGATTAGGATCTGACCAGGCACGTCCCAGGCTAGTGACGTAACCAAGACGGAGCGCTGAAGTTCTCAACAGGTGTCCGGAAAACTTGACATTCCCGACAGCCGTACCAGTCGCTGAATACATAGGGTAGTTGCACTCGGGCTTCGCGGGTCCGGCGTAGAAGGCAGGCTTCGTGGGTCCGGTGCGGAGGTCCCAAAGAATTTCATAAGCAGTCCGAACGTCGTCGGGTAGATGCATCTGGTGTTGCAGTGCTAGCATCTGTACCCGTGCTTCGGGAAAGTACTCGTCGTAGCAGAAATAATCCGGGGACCAAGATGGACTTAACGTCATTCTATGGTGAGATGCAAGCAACATGATGTCCAAGGAATGCCGTTGTATATAGGACCTTGACATCGATGAACGCAAAGTCTAGAAGTCAGCCTCATAGTTTGGTTCCCATAGAAAGTCTAATCCATCCCGCACGAGACCTAGGAGTCCGAAGACACGGTCGTGTCGAAACCCGCATCTCGACTTCCTCGTTTCGTATAGCACCTCTAAAGGGGAGAGTTGGTTGTGAGGCCGTGTCAACGAGAGTTTGTTGCGGGACAACCAGGTCTTCCGGACTTTGAAGGCGGTGATTGCTTGTAGTGGGGGCGGGTATTGTCGATCTTCCTGCACGATTTCAAGTATTGCGTCCATGGTAGCGTGTTGCACCGTCTGAGATCCGATCAATATGTCCAATGTAGGGCATGAGGCAAACTCTTGAAGGATCCATACGCGGTTCCAGTACGCTCCGCTGAAGATCCTGTGTAGAGCTCGTAATGTCCTACTGTCTTTCATTGCCTCGCGAAACCCATGACTTTATTTATTCATGGGAAGGACTAGGTTATATAGACTGGTTAGGTGGATAATTCGAGCAGCATCATTGGCCGTTGCGTCAATGGCAGCCAATACTGAAGTTGCTCCAGCATAGATGCCTTGCATTCGCGTGACTTGAATACTGCGCTCGCGGAGGTCGGCTTGGTTGATGCAAAGTGCGTCTATCCAGACGTAATTATACTTCAAAGCCCGTAATCTCTTCAAGATAATTTCCAAGTTCGGACGGATCTTTATAGTCTTGCTGTTCAGTAATATGGGCTGTGTCGGCTGCGCTTCGCTCCATGTATATGATAATGCGGTATAGCCTCGCGTCTTTGCCTCGAGAAGATGGATATGGTGCATTTCGAGTTCTAAGTTTCCAGCACTCGGCGCCTCGGGACTTAGTGTGAGCAAGCGGATTTCGCTTTCCAGTAACGGCTTGTAGGTATAGCCGGTCTTGTCTGCAACGGAGGCACTCGGGGTTACGACGTACTCTGCCAGATTGATTTCCGCTGCTAATCTTAAAAGAGCAATTCCGTCATCCAATGGTTGTGATGTATTTGTCCTGGGTTACGTCAGCCGCAATCCAATGAGATTGACCAGAGTAAGGCATTGGGTTACGACTCACTGCTCTTTGCTGCCGCGAAAAATTCCCTTGGCTTTTGTTCCTACGCCCACAAAGCGGTTCGAAAGAATGAACAAGATAGGGGTCCAGAATAGAAAAAGCGCAGTTGACATGATCAATTTCGCCGAAGATGATGTGCTTTCTTTTCCACAGTCCAAAACCAGTGTAAAAGTCTCTCCGAATAGAATTATTTGTACGCCGTAGCTTATCAAAGCATATAGGATTTTAAGTAAGCATGGGCGCAAGCTCGGATTTGCAATTGTATGTTGCTTCCCCATTCTTGGCAGATTGTATGGTGCGCTTTCGGAGCCGGATTCGCTTGTTGAGTCCTTCAAAGCAGGAAAGCGAGATGTATAGAGGATGCAGCGGGCTCCAAGCCCCTTTATAGTTGGACTAGCTCAGCTGGAAAGAAGTGGCTCCAGCCCTTTAATTGGATTGTCTGCTTGGGTGGTTCTCCGTCGCAACGGTAACGAACTATTCTTGTCTGCTTCAAGGCCGCAGAACTGTCCCTGAAAAGATTTTGGAGGCTTATACCATTCCATGCACGCACTCTTGTGGCGAATCACATCGTGTCTGCCTATAATACTAGTCAGTGAGCCTTTATTGTCAATGTTTTTTTTTCCAGCGATCGTGGCGCATTGTGACCAGCCACCCTAGCCCTTTTAAATTAGTAGCTTTTAGCCTCGAGAATCGAGGAAACAATTTCCTACCCGTCCAACGTGCTCGTTCAAAAATGACCGTCTTAGCTTATGGTTCTGGCAGTTCTCGTGTTATACACACCTGCTGATGCTATTTCCATCCACAACAGCAATTTGAATGTTGAAACCGCTTCTATGAGGTGAGGGGTCACAAATGGCTCATTTGTTGTGTCATCGCAACAAAGTGTGGTATAGCTCTTCACGGAGTTCAGATTCATGCATCCTGCCTTTGCGGTACGATTCTTTTGCCAGGGGCGAGTACAGTGTCGTTGAGGAAATTATCTTGCTTCGGGGACCGTTCGTCAGTAGTTTCCAAACATTTCAAAAGATCCGTGTGCTTCCCATTGTGAAACTGCGCGATACTTTCTCCTATCCATCAGCAGGTTTGTCTTGCGTTCCTACAAGATCGAGGAAATCTTCCACGACCCTCAACGAAACGCACCGACCTCCCTCCTCCTGCACTTCATTAGCAAAGCACATCACCAATCACAGAGTTCAACGAACCACCACATCCTAAAATCCACAGTCCCAACATCAACTCCTAGCTCCCTCAACGCACGAGTATCAAGATGGCAATCATACGGCCTCTGAACTCCATCCTCGCCATCTTCCTCGGGCACGAAAGGCTCCATACCATCCAACGGCAATCCCATAATCTCCGCAAATATCTTGACAATATCCCACTTCGTCATCTGATCCTCGGAGCTAAACTGCAGAATCCTTGGCAGCTCACGATCTTTATTCGCGGGATCGAGATACAACTTCGTGATGTGGCGACACACACGTCCCACATCCGCGGTGTTGGTAGGGAACCTAAGTGCCCAATCATCGACTTTGATCTTCGGCTCGCCAGGTTGTATCTTCTGCGCTTCCCAGAGCTGTGACATGAGGACATTGACAGCGCTTTCCTTCGGTTCATCGCACTTTCCATACAAAATGGGCAACCTTAGTACAACGACCATGTTCTTAGAGCCAGCTTCACTAGCGACGGAGAGCACGGCCTTTTCACCGTCGAGCTTGGTCTGACCGTAGACGTTCGGTGGGTTGGGGGTGGAGGTTGGGGTGTAGGGCGCTTCACCCTTGTGACCGGAGAAGACGTAGTCGGTGGATATGTAGATTAGGAAGATGTTGCGGGAGGTTGTGGCATGGGCTAGGGCCCGGGAGGCGTCCACATTCAGAGCTGCAGCTGCTGAGGGGTTGGAGGAGCAGGAGTCTGGGAAGCGGTTTGCTGCGCCTGGTTGATGATAATTGGCACCAGAGGTCATCCATGCGATTGTGGGGTTTGCAAAATGGACTCACAGTGTACCACAGCTTTAGGCCTGTTGTATCTTAGTAAGAAATGTGTGATATGAAACCAAGATCTTATACTTCACTTCATCAAGCACGCGCTCAATCTCTTTCGCGTCTAGGATGTCTAATTTAATGACTTCAGGCGGATTGATGCGGCTCAGTCCTGTCCCGACAGCTTTCCAGCTGTCAAGTTCAAAAGTTCTTCGCACTTGGCGCCCAAGGAGGCCACTTGCTTTGAACATGGTCAGTCGTGAGATCCAGAAGCTTGAATGATTTAGTGGTTCTTTACCTCCGGTGACTAGCACCGTGCCTATCATTTTAAGCCGGGTTCCCGAAACAAACACGATGCGGACGATAGCTCCTTTAGGTAGATCAAGGTATAGAGAAATGAGAGAACGCCCAAACCCACACGTGGTGTCTGTAGAGTCATGGTGAACGGTTACGTCAGCCAATCAATGTGTGGAGCGTGGGGAGTTGGCCCGTGCGCATGGCGCTAACTATACCCTTGTCGCGAATTGAGGTTATGGAGGAGCTGCGGCCTCCATCGCTTGACCAAACCACTCAATCACCATGTCTACCATAACACAGCAAGCTTCTCAAAGCTCATACCCGTAAGTAGGCCTTCGAACCGACGCGGACAATCTCTAACACTGAGGCAGCCCCATTCTTCCCAAGGACTTCAACTCAAACCAGCCAAAGACGATACGGCTCTACCCTCTCAGCAACTACACATTCGGCACCAAGGACCAGCAGCCCGAAGAGGACCCCTCGGTCCTTGCGAGACTCAAGCGCCTGGAAGAGCACTACACGCAGCATGGCATGCGACGGACGTGCGAGGGCGTGCTAGTCTGCCACGAGCACAACCACCCGCATATCTTGATGCTGCAGATTGCCAACGCTTTCTTCAAGCTGTAAGATGCTTTCATTATTCGGTCGCTAGAAGCGTGCTGATATGAGACAGACCCGGCGACTATCTCCGCGCCGAAGACGACGAGATCGACGGCTTCAAGGCTAGGCTGAACGAGCGCCTGGCCCCCGTCGGCACACAATTCACAGGCGAAGGCGTCAACGATGAGTGGGATATCGGCGACACGCTTGCGCAGTGGTGGCGGCCGAACTTCGAGACCTTCATGTACCCATTCATCCCCGCACATGTCACTCGGCCAAAGGAGTGCAAGAAGCTCTACTTTATACAACTGCCTAGGAGCAGTACGTACCACTTTCTCTCAACTTTTGATACCGGTGCTAATGGTTAAATAGAAGTCTTGAGCGTTCCCAAGAACATGAAGCTTTTAGCGGTGCCGCTGTTCGAGCTTTACGACAACACCGCCCGATACGGCCCGCAGCTTTCTGCAATTCCCCACCTCCTTTCGCGCTACAACTTTGAGTTCGTCGACGAGAATGGTCAGGTTGTTGCAATGACACCCGGCATGGGATCAACAGATGGCTACAAGCCAGGCATCAAGGTGCTGGCGGGCGGTGACGATGTGAAGATGGACCAGAATGGGGACGCGGCAAGCGATCACACTATTACGTGACATGGCTAATGAACCGCTTCCCTACAGTGCTATACATGCTGATTGGATTCGTGGCGTTAGGACACAGGCACCCAGGTTCAAGGTTTACCGGCCCCTTGGGTTTGATATCGTCGGTCGTGGGCCACAAGATGATGACGATGGAAGAGCGGTCGAGGCTGAGGAGTTGGGACCTTTACAGGGGATGTCCCTTTTTTACGATTAGTGAGAGCCTTCGGGCCACGGGGTTTGTCTGCGATAGAGATCAAAATGCATTACTCTCCATTGGTGGCCCAAGCTCCATTCCGAGGTTGAAGCTTCCTCTCACCCCACCATTCGTCTTCCGCACCTCATTTCTCATCATGTGAAGTACAACCACAACCAACCCGCATATCGGGCAATCGTCTACTACCCCACAAATTGTGACAGGCAGTTTCAGCATTCGACAAAAATGCTCCTCCTCGGCCTAACAGGCTCGATCGCAACGGGCAAATCCACCGTCTCGGCCCTGCTCTCCCGNCCACCCTACTCCCTCCCCATCATCGACGCCGACCTCATAGCCCGCCAGGTCGTCGAACCGGGCACCGCCGGCTACAACGCAATCGTGCGCTACTTCTCGCCCACCACACCCGATCTCCTGCTTCCCGATGCCACACCAAAAGGCCGTCCGCTCAACCGACCCGCCCTGGGACGACGCGTCTTCGGCGGCGGCGAGGAAAAGGAACGCGATCGCAAGAAATTAAATAGCATCGTGCACCCAGCCGTGCGGCGAGAAATGTACAAACAGATGGTATGGGCATATCTCAAAGGGCACTGGGCCGTCGTCCTCGACGTCCCCCTCCTCTTCGAGAGCGGCTGGGAGCGGTACTGCGGCACCATCCTGGTTGTTGGCGTCACGGATCCGAAGATCCAGATGCAGAGGCTCATGGACAGAGATGCGCATCTTAGCGAAGAGGATGCGCGGAATCGTGTGAGCAGTCAGGGTGACGTCAGGGAGAAGGCGGAGCGGTGTTTGAAGAGGGGCCCGGGAAGGGGCGTGGTGGTGTGGAATGATAGAGATAGGGAACATTTGGAGAAGGAGGTCCAGAGGGTTATGGAGGATGTGCGGAGGAGGAGTCCATGGTGGTGGAGCACGCTGCTTTGGGTTGCTCCGCCGGTAGCGGCAGGCGCAGCGCTGTGGAGTTGGTGGTGGATGCGAAGGGTGCAGATGGAGTGGGAGGAGGGGAAGAGGAGGGAGAAGGCGAAGCTGTAAGGAGTGTATGATCACTATTGAGGGAGTATGTAGGTCGAGAAGACACGCGCAGTTCCAAGCTCATCGCGTCGTTCAACGTACCGCTTGCTCTATTGTTTACAGAGACACCTTGGTGGCCAGCCGATGCAACACCAGACGAAGACCCCAATCGCACCTTCCGTTACCGGAGCTACCGTTCAAGCTTTATAAACACCCCACCCGCCTTCTCACGCGACCCAGCGCAACTCCAAAACACCAACGCAGCTTGCGCAGCGCACGACCACAACCGTCGCATTTCCGCGTCTAAGCGCACAGTCAAGCTAACGTTGATTCACCAGGCAAGATGTTGACACCGGGGTCTTCCTCGAGCATGAGCTCGTCCACGCCGGAAACTCGCGCAGCGATATCCTTCTCGGGCATGAGCTCACTTACGCCCATGTCCGGCGCGGACGACGACAGATCCATCGAGAACCGCCGGCCCCCGGACCGCAAGGCAGCGGACTGGAAGATGCGCAAGTGGCTTTCCGACGAAGACATTGTGCCTGCGACTGCCAGACCCGCGAATTCGGCGTATACGGGGAGCTTTGTGGACGATGGTGCAGATTTGCTAGCAATGGACCAAGACGTCCCCGGCTTCGGTGAGGTCGATGCCGCATACTACGACAGGAGGAGGAAGGAGCAGTTAAGGAGGCCATTAGCGTGGAGTAAAGAAGCGGAGAAAGCGATTACTGGCGACATCAACAGGACGCTCGACGGATTGATGCGCTTGCGGCATGTCAAAATCGTCGACCCGGATGCGTCGGCCAAAGCAGAAGAGGCGGCAAGGAAGGAGAGGGATAGTCAGCTCTACAAAATCAGGGGGATATCGGAGTGGGGTGTGTTCATCGTCGTTGGGGAGGATGGGCGCGTGGTGCTCATTGATGATGAGGATGAGTTCGACTCTGGACCTCCTGGTGAGAAGCTTATTCCTTGGGAGCGTCCGGAGAGACAGTCTACGGTTACGGGAGGATCAGAAGGGAGTAGGTGGAGTGTGAAAGGTGCCCTGAAAGCGCTTATACCGCAGTTCCTGAACTACTCGGTTTCGACGGAACGCTCGCGCACGATGACCGAGGAGAGCGGATATGCTGGGAGCGAAATTACGAGCACAGGCACTAGTAGGTCGGTGAGGTACTCACGCACAATGCCGGAGGAGAGCGGATATGCCGGGAATGACACCACGAGTGCCGGTACTAGTGTGTCGGTGAGCTACTCTTTGAGGCACAGCAAAGCACACAAGACGCACAGCTTCTCCTCTCCGACAAACGCGCTCTCCGCCATCCCTGAAGACAGCGACGGCAACAGCGAGGCAGAAACGATCAAACAGTCGACCGTCAGGCCAATGACGGATGTCAGCGCCCGCGAGTCTGGGACTCGACCCCCATTTTCGACTCTTTCTTCTTCAGTGGAAGCATTTAGGCACTCCTTGCCACCGTCTGCCCGGCCTTCGTCGTCTGGCCACTCACGCAGCAAATCGTCAAGCAGCGCGTCGGTTTCGAAGCAGCCAGTTGAGTCGCCTGCTGGTTCGGTCACGGATAGTCTCGATATATTCGAAGAAGATCGATCTTACGGCTACCGCGCTCCCCCAGTTCAACCACCCACGGCTCGATCTTCTCCAGCCTCGTCACTAGTAAGGTCCTCTCGTGCCTCGTCCATCAGCAAAGTCGAGTCTTGGAAGCGCGATGTTGAAGCTTTCCAGTCACTCGCGGTTTCTGACGAAGAGGACAATTCGTCCACATCTACGACCCGGGCGCCCTCTGCCAGACCATCGGATTCGAGTGGTTCAAGGATGTCGAAAGCCACGTGGGAGGAAGGTGCAGAACATTGGGGAGGGTTTGAGAAATCGGCTCCCGGAGCGTCGCGCATCCACACGATTGCTACGCTAAACACTGACGAGACCCCGGACGATGACACGACGTATCATCGAGCAGGAAGCAAGCAGTCTTCTCACCATTCTGCGGGCTCTAGGGCACCCTCGTCTCGCGGGTCAAGGGGCTCATCAAGGCGCGATGCTGATAGTGGGTCTGCCTACTCTGGATACAAAACTGAGAGTGTGGTATCTAGACGGTCATCGCTCTCAGGTTCAAAGCAGGCACTTCGATGCGAAGAGGTTCAAACCGAGTACTCAGGCTGGGACGCCCCGATCGCCTCCTCGAAGGTCTCTTCAGCATCAACAGCTCGACGCGATATCGATAACCAGTCAGCATACTCAGGCTACAAAGTCCCAACGGTAGTCTCGGCCACATCCTCAGGGTCCGAGAGATCAGGCACACGCACGCACAAGTCACGCAATCAAACTGCGCACGCGGGCCATGATGCGTTGGCGGCAGCTTCCAACACGTCTAGTCGCTCCCGTCACTCACGCCATTCGAGTGAGACTAGCTCCCGCCCAGCCTCCTACGAGGCCGTGACGGACCGCGTGTCTACATACTCAAACTACCGCGCCCCAACCGTGCAGTCCGATGCGTCAATCTCGTCGCACCGCTCGCATCGCTCCCGCCGTTCTAGTCGCCAGGATTCAGACACCCGCTCAGCGTCCTCTACTTATCGCGCGTCTACTGTGGAGGAGACCCCGGGCATTAATACCTTCTCGAACGCCGGACAAGCATGGGACACAGTGGAGAGTCGCCGGTCTAGCGAGCATGGCAGCAGGAGGACGAGTCGCGCAGGGTCGGTGTCTAGTATCGCGGCCGATGTGGGATTCAGTGAGATGAGAAGGAGCAGGCGTAGGAGCGACAGGAGTGAGAGGAGTAGCAGGGCTGGCAGTGAGAGCACGGTCAGGCTCGGGCGGGATGTGATGTGGGTTGATGCTGAGGGGAGGATGGTCGAGTATGGGGATGACTGGGAGAGGCGGTGATCGTGCGCGGATGGCACGCTTAGTCGTAGGTGTGGGTGAGTGGGTTGATGAGTGGTAATGAAGTGAGGGTAACAGGTGAAGGCAGCTGTGATGATGTGTACTTTTCGGATGTAGTGTAATCTGCACGCGTAACTTCCTAGCCGTGGATTGAGGTATTGACCTAAGGCGATGTAGCTATGCGATTCGAACACAAGTACCATACTCTAGCAACATCTGTCCTACGACTACCATACCACCAATAGCTGGCGCGCCCATACATGCGTATACCACGAGACCCACCCACCAGTATTTGTTGTCAGATCTTATTTTCTCCCTTAACCGCTCCCTCTGTGGCGTCCATTCGCTTTCCATCTCTTCGCATTTCGCGCGGACCTTGTTGAGTTTCTTACTGATCCGCTTGACAGATTCCATAAGCTCATCCTGGTCAACGGGCTCCCCCGCTTGCTCAGACCCTGGCGCATGTTCCGAAGAAACACCCAAGCCCAATATCAGCTCCCGAAGAGTAACAAATGCAATCATAACACGCTCCGAGACTTCGTCACTCGGCACAACAACGGGATCGGTTGGTAATCGGAAATCGATATTGGCCAGCATAAGGAGTTCGTTTGCTGCCTCGTCCAAAGACTTGACATCAAATGGTGGTAAACGGCTACCATCAGATGCAGGTAACGTCTGTAGGATGTTCATGTAAGCATCGTCCAAAATGCGACAGCGCTGTGTTATTAAATTCGGAGCCCAGTGTGTAATCACCGAAAACAGCCGGAAGGTTGCTGTCGTCATACGAGCTCCAAGAATCATCCTGTTCACCCAGTCTCTCACGCCTGCCAGGAGAAGGCCGAATACAAGCCATGTCATTGTCCACACCCGCTGCGCGTGCGTACTGTGTCCTTTCTTGAAGAGAGAAAATCCTGCAATGATGACAATCGGTACAGGCGCCGCTATGCATAAGAGAGTGAAAGTCTTGAATACTCTTGAGTGCGTGACTGCTTTGATCCTTTTGAGGGAGACACCATTCGCTCGAGCTGTTGTGGGTCGCGCTGGGCTTTTGGTATTGTTTGACGAATCCTTCTCTTCAGCATCAACTGTAACTTCATCACCGATCTCTCCCACGACTCCATCCACTCGGTCCGCCCACTTCGATGAACGAGGAAGGTCCTTGGATCGAACGAGATATTTCGTCGGATATGTCGGGCAAGACAAATTCGCCAACAGGTTGATAAACGACATGTAGAGATATGGCGTTACTGTCAGGCCAAATGCCGCATACCCGTAGCGATCGATTTGGTCCCCTCGAGTCTCATACAGAGTGGTCACAGCGAAGATGAACTGGCCAAGGGCGACGAGTATCTTGACCACGTTGTAGTTGCAGCATATCGTTACAGACGGGCTTGCAAGCTCGACATCGGGTGCCTTGATGGCGTCGTCCTTTCCGCACCGAAATATACGAAAAGCCCAACCCCAAGGTGAGTTGGATGTTTGATCTTTGAATACTGCGTTCCATGGGACTGGCTCCAGATGGTATCCCTCCGGTAGGCAATAGCGGCCATGCATTACGGAGTCAAATGCGAGAGCTAGTTCATCAGCAACTTTTATTGGTTTAGGGGGCGAACCCAACTTACGATCATCCTGCCATTTCTCGCTCCCATGATAGACCACCATGCAAAGCGCGCCAGCCCTTGCAGCAATCTCGAGATGATTCCGTCCGCGAATGGGCATGTTATAGATGGTGTGGAGACCGCGGAGCATGCCCGTAACGGGAAACAGGAGCGCTTCGCCTGTCGCAATGGTTACGGCCAAAGGGCTTTCGCCTGGGAGAGTCATGATGGTGGCAGCGTGCGCGATGTAGTTCCCAAGGAAGAAGACAATAATGTCCGTCCATTTGGTAGCTCTACACATCAACTTTGGGTCGCCATGGTCAGATGCCGATGTTGTGTTGTTGACCGCCATGATTGAAGGCTGAACTATGAGCAAGGCTGAGATAGCTCGGGGGACGAGCAAAACCAGGTTGGTGGCGGAGGATCCGGCGCTGATTCGTTCAGGTTGTTGAATGAAGGGTTCCGAGTTCTTCCCTTAGCATAAAGCGCCTATCCTAGAGAGAAGTTATTTAATACTGGTAAAGTAGATGTGAAGACGGCAGTTACTCGTTCCTTCAGCTGTGGGTTACATGCCCGCTCAGCTTGGCGCCGTGAGGCTGGAAACCCCGGCCCATCATGCCCAATCACATCATCGACATAGCGAAGCGAATGCTGAAGGAGGTCTGACTCTTATCTGCAGTGTCAATACAATATTGCTGTTTCGAGGTCACTCCCGCGGAATAACTCACTGTGAAGTTACAAACCAACGCGCCAAGTTATCCATTGAAACTGCTGTGCAGATACCATATCTATGACCTGCCCTCCTCATCGCTATCCTCATCCGTCCTGTACATAAAGTACTGCACAAAAACACAAGCATCCAACACCAATGTCCCAAAACTACCTAGCAGCCAACTAAAGTTTACCGCGATATACCGACCATAGACCCCCCTGGCCTCGCCACTCTCACACCTTCCAGGTATCCTGCATACCGGCTTGTAGGCAACAATACTAAGCACATACGTAAGGTTACCAATACAAGCAAATAAGAAAAACAACATCGAAATCCCCTCCGTGGACTTGCGGCGATAATTGAGCAGCAGCTGTGGAACGCGCGAGCCGAGATAAAGCGCGGCACAAATGTACCCAAATATCTGGCCCCAGACGTTGAACTGTAGGGTTTCCGGACCAGAGTCAGATGGTGGTTCGGAGGGCCCGCTGCGCGTGGCACTTAACCACCAACCTAGGACACCGGCGGCGCAGACGAGGACGATGGTTCCGAGGTTAAAGAGGACGGTTTGGAGGGCAGATTGAGGCGTTGAGTCTCCTGGCCTTATGTTGTCCATTGGATCGGCATCGCGATGCATTGGCACCACGGGAGAGAGATGCGTGCTGTCGATAGAGAGGAAGCGCTCGCGGAAAGAGTGTTGCGAATGGCTTGAGTGGCGTCTGTCAACATCGGATATACGTGGAGGCGTATGGTACCCGTTTTCGTGACCGCTTCCATGGACATTAGCGGGATTCCCTGTCCCGTTTTCGCGCTGCCTGTCCGAAAGGAGCGGTGATTGCTCGGTCGCTGCATTTCCATTCTCTTGATCGTCCCCACCAGTCTTCGGAACCTCATCTTTGAACGTAAAGCCCTTATACCAGAAGCACTGGGCCAGCAGGACAATATCCGCGAGTGTGTAGTACACGGCCAAGATAATCATGGTGGGCAAGACACCTTGAAGTACGGCGCCGAAGATGTTGAAGAAGTCGCCAAGGAGCCATATGATAATGAAAACGACCGAAAGCCCTTCGGCCGAGCCTCTTCTCCAGTTCTCAATGATCTGGGGCGAGAAGACCACTGTTGCTCGGATTAGGTCGGAGTCTTTTGGAAAGAGTCAAGATCATGATACGTACCTATCCAACATGCAATTGAGACGGATCCGCATATCTGGCTGATGGCGTCGATGTCCAGCCGTAGGCCCTGTGATGGAGGAAACATGTTTCCGATGACGTATGCGCTCAGATTCTTTCAAGAGGTACACCAAGCCGAGTGCGTCCGCGGGTAGTTAACAGGCCCTCTCGGCTACACAGAATCTTTCTAAGAAGCCTGTATAGCACTTGATCTAGCTCTAGATGTGGTTGGACGGGCGTGAAGTCGTTGGCCAGAACAAGTAATGAATGATGGCAACCTAATGACAACGACTACCAATCCGCTGGCAATGACCGCCGAGATATGGAGAAAATGGCCCTTAGCAAGTAAACTATTGAATTCGCGGCCAACCGAGATGCCGAACCATGCAACAAAGAGAAGAGAGAAAGTTTGTCAATCGTCAAAACCTGTGAATCATCCGGAGCTCCAAGTGGCGGCTGAAAATTGAGTAATGCCAAGACACAGAATCTGGGGAAAGCGAGCAGGGATCAGGACAAGGCGCAGGTACCAGTTGCGCTAGCCGTTCACGGACGCACTTCAACTTTGTCATGAACATTCGATCGCAAGCCAATGAAGTCTATTTTCCCCTCTCATACCACATATCATTCGTTTTACGTCATCATCGAGGATACGGTATGCCAACCTATGTCTCTCGTTCAAAAGTCTACAGCCCATTTTCACTCTTAAACTTGTCCCATGCCTCATTCAACGTTGCAAATACAGCGGCACTAATCATACGTTGTTCAGTCGTGGCCGATTGCGATATCTGTCACCCAGTTAGCGATCTCATGTCATATCCTCTCATTCAAACAAGACAACATACCTTGTCGGGATGCACCTTAGCAATAGCCTTCATATACACAATCTTGACCTTATTCGGCATGACCAAATCCGCCATAGTGACCTTCTTCCACCCGGCCTCCGGCCACAAAACCTTATCCAAAGACCCCAGCAGCGCTCGCAGATTATCAGCTTTCGTGCCCTTCCAAGCGATGAGCTTGGCGTCGACTTGATCCGACAGAGCGAACTTCTCATCGTCTGCTTTTTCCGCTGCAGCATTGGCGGCTTTGAGTTTCTTGACTGCTTCGGATTCTGTGGCTGGGCCGCCGCCGAGGTCTGAGAGTGCGGAGGGCTTGGGCGGTGGTGGTCTGCGCACGGGTGGTCGTTTGGCTGCTGCTGAAGTAGATGACAGATTGCCTCCGTTGGCGGCTTTATCGCAGCGATTGCGGCCTTGAATGCTAATCGAGCCTCCTACGCCGGCTTCGACTGCTTCTCTCCAGACTTTGCCAGCGTCGGACCACTTCTCCATGTGTTCAAGCGCTTCGGCTTTGCGCATTAGTGCTTTTCCGTAGAAGTCGCGCATGTCCTTGTCGGCTTCTGTGCCACCCATTATAATCTTCTCGCCCTCACCCTTCGATACACCGATGATGGCGAGAGCGGCATCGGCGTCTGATACGGCAGCTTTGGGGTCGCCGACTTTTATGTTGGTCACCGCACGGTTGCATAGCACGACGATGGTGACGGGGTGAGTGTCAGGGAGAGGGCCGAGTGCGGATGAATATGCAGCGTGTGCAGCTGAGTAATCTCCACGCTTGAATGCATCTGAGCCTTTCTGTCGATAGGAGGCGGACGAGTTGAGTGCAGACGAAGAAGCTGGGGGAATTCTTCGAGGTGGTGCTTTTGGTCTCGGTGGCGGAGGCGTAGCGGCAGGGCTTCTGGATTTTGATGTGGACGCTACTTGCAGGAGCGGGTTGTTCGATTGTGCAGGTGGCTGTTGCCGTGCTGGTGCTGGCGATGGCGTTGACGCAGGCGCTTCGGAAGAAAAAAGTTCTGGCTGAGGAGTAGCCTTCTTTCTCCGCGCGGGACTCACGTACGCCTGTGTACTCTGTTCCTCCAAGTCTTGTCGGGTAAGCTTCGACGCTGGTCGCCTATCCACTCCAGGAGCAGGTTGGCGCAGTGAGGGAGAATGGGAAGACATCCGATTTGGTGTGCCGTTGTGCGAGTCACTGAAGGCGGCTTCTTTTTCGGGTCGATGTCGTACTGGGAGCGCGTCATGATCTTGACGCGCATGGTTTGAACGCGATGGCTTTGTGGGTCGCCCGCCTGCTTCTAGCATCATTGCTTCATCGGTGACATTAGAAGAAGGCTTGCTGGGTCGAGGCCGGCTAGGGGGTGCATCCATTTCATTGCTTGCACCGTGCGCGTCCCTCATCCACTTCGGTACGTTTGGATCGCCATCTTGCTGAAATTCTGCCACCGCTTTCTGAACCTTCTTTTGGCTCGTCTTCCATAGAGAGTTTGCTGATTTGAGGAAGCTACTGCCAATCTCGGAAGCATATTGAGAGACGTCTTTCTCCTGCGTCTGGCGCTCTGCTCTTCCTTGTCCTGACCGACTCCGTCCTTCCTCGCGCATCCAGGCAGGCATCGACCCACCGGCACTCGAGTCTCTGGGTGCTGGTGTTTTTCTGTCTCGCCAAGGTCCTTCGTCGTAATCGTCCGGACTCCGACGTGCCCCTTCCTGTGAGCGTCCCTGGGTCTTTTGCCTAGCCTCCGCATGGGCTTGGTTCAGGAGAATGCCCACGGCTGCCTGGACGTCTAGTCCAGTTTCCGTAGCCGCTAAAGCGATGGCAGCCTTCTCCGTCGGGAACCCCATATCAACTAGTTCTGCCACAGCTTTGTCGCGAGCATCCAACTTTGCAGGTTTGCTCTCTGCTTCCGGCTCCGATTCCCACCTTTCCACTTCCGGTGTGGGTTCCGGCTTCCTTTCGAATTCGGAGACGGGCTTCCCCAGAAGGCCGAGTATATCATCGTCGCCACCGGCTGGCGCAGATGGAGCTGGCTGGTCATTCGGCTGCTTCTGCGCCAGTTGATTCAGCCCGAACATGTCATCATCGTCAACCGGAAAGGCATTGCTGGGAGGCTTAGGTTGCGGTGTGTGACCACGGGAGCTTTGGGTGCTGAAAGCTGGTGTGTTACGGCCGCTGTCGAACGCGGGAGGAGGGAAATGGCTTGCGGAATCGACGGGTGCGCTGGAATTGAAGGCCGAGAGAAGATCGTCGTCGACCGGGGAAGATTGCATAGGACGCTTCGAAGTGGTATCGAGACCTGCAAATGGTTTGTTGATAGTTTGGGAGAGCGAGGATCTCCCAGATGAGTGTACAGCGGAGCCTTGGAGCCCTGACACAGAGGGCTCCGGTGTACTCTTTCCACTCCCTAAGTTGTCGAAAGCTCCAAAGTGCGCATCGAAGTGTTTATTTCTCTCTGCCTCTTGCCGCAGCTTCTCCTGTTGCAGTTGTTTCTGTCGCTCCTGGAGAGATAGATTGCTCGTCGACGCTTTTGAGCTCCCCAGCGAGACGAGTCCGGCGAAGCTGTCATTGGCTGGCGTAGCCGGCTTTGAGGGCACTTTGAACGGCCTGTTCGTCGCAGGTGTGATACCAGCACCGGATGCATGTGCGGACAGCGGCGTCGAGCGGCCGGAGAGGGTCGGCGTGGGGGTTTGGCGGAATGGAGGGAAAGCAGAGGGGGTATTGGAAGTTTTCTTGGGGGCGGCGGACCAGTCGAGGCCGGCGAGGTCGTCCATGGTCAAGTGTATGAAGAGACGTTACCGGTGTGGGTTTGTATGTACGTCATATCATGGTTGCGGAAGTGGTGTGTGCTGGCGCAACTTTCAGCGTCGCGTGCATCGCGGGCTGATGTTGCAGTTGCGGAGCCAGGGCGGACATGCGCCACACTCACCAGCCACACCCTGACCTTGTGGCGGATGTTCATACACATCAGTCAGCTTTCCGAGATGTATACTACTACTTTTGGGATTCGCAAAATGACTTGGAAAGTAGATGAATACGTGTTTTCTGTTGGATAATAGCGTAATGTCCCACTCTCTAGAAGAAAAGTCGGACGATCATGGGGAAGGAGCCACGGTTGTTGGTTGTGCCTTCCTCAGTCTTCATACTCTCGTGTAGAAGCCCACAAGGGTATACTGCTTTCTCCTGCTCACAACACTATTCTACTTTTCCAAAAAAAATTATTTTTATTACAACTCGCTCTATTGACGATATCTTCCCGAAACGACGGTTCCTGCAGATATCCTGTCCGCCTTGTCGCTTGCCATCGCTACACCTTCCACGGCCAAGCCACCCACCACGGGGCGTGGACCCTTTCGGCGAAATCTTCCCTTTGTCCCTTTGACTGGTCCTGACTCTGCTCAACGACTCGCAAGATCAGCTGTTTGACTATCGAGCGGACTATCGAGCATCTATGCAGCACTTTGCGGCCAGATCGCCTGCAGCCTCTTTCTGGATTGCTGTCATCAACTTAAGGCGTGGTCAGTGAGCAGAGCGGCTGTTTGGACCAGCGATGGCGCAAATGCAGCACGGTCGTGTCACGGACGCACCCGCTACACAGCATCGAAGGCAGGGTTTGGCTGTTCGGCAGACGCCCTTGGAGTAGCCGGGTCAGCACTCGCAGGAGTGATGACTCGCGGGCCGTGACATTACTCAAGCTCATGGTCGGTGTTGTTGACCGAGAGCCTTGCGGGCAAGGCACGTGGAATCCCGAGCTCATCATCATCCGGGCCGACATCGAATTCTTCATGCACACGTGGGCTCTGTGTTCAACATAATCCACTGAGTGGATCGAGGATACATCTGGCGTGTACTCGTTCGGACAAGAATGCGGCCAGGCAGCGTCGACGACCGAGCTTCAACGGGGGCTGTCGGGAGGTGTCCAAGCACGAACCCAGATCCGTGGATAGCTCTCCGAACCATCACTCGTCCCGCACATTCCTCGAAAATTGGGGGAAATTGGCTTGGGCGCTTGAGCGATCTCGTGCTCCCGGGCCTTGATGGCAGATGATACGATGCCCATGGACAGAGGGAAGTGCTCTGCAACTGTGATTTGGAGGAACGGCCGATTCCCCCAATTGCGGCTGGCCATGCCTGCTCACCAGCGTCAGAAGGACTCCAAGTCATGCAAACAGGGACGGGACGCGGGGTGCTGGGTAGCGTCGCGAATGTAGCACATTAAGTTTGCAAGCCGTCGCTAACAAGCCGCGGATCAAAGCCGACGCCCATTGCGAGTTCGAGCACCATGGGCAGCATGAAGGTGACTGCAAGAAGAGAGTCAGAACATCGACAGAGCCAACGCTGGAAAGAAACGTACTGCATGTGAAGGCGTTTGGTTACACACGGCCCCGTGCAACGATACCCTGCAGCCAGACGCCTCGTTCGCGGCGGGTCTCGTTACAAACGGACCAAAGTTTGTCTGCACCTGATGAGACCCCAGCCGTCACTGTCCTCAATCAAAGTCGTTAGACGCACCCTGAGACAACTCTCTCTAGTTTTTGAACCTTGACGTGCGGAGGCACTTCCGGCCCTTTTATCAACAACGATTCCTGAGCCGAATCCCTACTTAGCCTAACACCGTTGCCATCAGCCGCTCCCGTGGACCTCGCAACCTCGCGCGGCAGAGCAAGGGTCCCGTCCCCGAGGTCGCGTCGCTCCCATCACCCTTTTTGGTCTGTCCTAAACAACCCTCTGGAGCGCGCCGGCGCAATCTGCTCTTCTCCGCTTCTTCCCACGTATCGCTGCTCCTGAGATTTTCCGTCAAGGAGTCACCTTTCTCAAACTTCACTGCAGCGGACTTGCACGCAACCTGGTGGTTCCCACTGTGTCTCCGACAGGGTTCCCTAGCGTACCCGACGCTCAGACAACTTTCTGGCACCTGGCTAGCTTTTCGATCGCCGTCGCTTCTTTGCTCTTCGCACCTCTCCGTGGCCATTTCTTGACTGCCACTGCACGCCGGAGAGACCAATTACTTCGTCTGGCTCGCACCTGCTGTGTCTCATCCTAGCCCCTCCCTAGACTCGAGATGGGTATCTTCAGTCGCAAGAGCTCCAAACCTGCCATCTCGCCAAGTGGAAGTCAACCCAACATGAGCAACGGCTCTCTCAAATCCCCTGTGCCCTCGACCCTGAACGGCAAAGGCCCCATGAGCTTCCCAGACATAGCGCTCCCCAAGGCCCCAGACCCAACTTTGGACCCTGCCGGCTACCTACGAAGCATCTATGCTGTCAGGGAGCGGACAAGACTGGTGTTCGAAAAGGCCAAAAAAAATCAGCTAAAGCACTTCACCGTCGACATGTCCAAGTTCCAGGACACAGCCGCCTACGTGGTGTCAATCATCAAGGTGAGCATTGGTCGGGTCTCTCCGACCTCCGCTTCCCCGCATCGGGCGCAATACTAATTAATCAATTCCAGCGAGACTATGCTCCCGATTATGCTTCCATCCCTCCCCACGGCCGATGGCAGCACTTCGATGTCGGCGGCCGGCCGCGAGTGGACCAGCTTATGGCGTCATGGCCATCCAGCGTCGACAACCAGGAGCGAACACGCCGTTTAATCGACCTCTTTCTCGTCTCTGTCCTACTCGATGCTGGTGCGGGCACAAAATGGCAGTACCGAAGCAAGGAGTCTGGAAAGATTTACCGCCGCAGCGAGGGTCTGGCTGTCGCTAGTCTGGAAATGTTCAAGGCGGGCCTGTTCAGCAGCGACCCTAATGAGCCTTGCCAGGTCGACAGCGCCGGATTGAAAAAGCTGGATGTCAAGACGCTCGCTCGTGGACTTCAAGCCACAGATGAGAACCCACTGGATGGTCTGCAGGGTCGTGCTGGTCTGTTGATGAGACTGGGTGACGCGTTGCAGAACCAGGAAGTTTTCGGACTCGAAGCTCGACCTGGAAATATGCTAGGTATGAGGTGACACAACCCAATTGCCAATGGCCGTGCTAATGATTTCACTAGACTACCTGCTCTCGCATCCTTCGACCCAAGCTTCGTCGGTCCCAATTATCCCGCTGCCCACGCTCTGGAACACATTGATGGACGGATTGTCTGCCATCTGGCCTGCGACTCGCACCCAGATTGACGGTATCCCCATCGGCGATGCTTGGCCATGCTCTGTCATGCCATCGCACCCAACACATCCATGGGAGAATATTGTGCCTTTCCATAAACTCACGCAATGGCTCACATACTCCCTGATGGTCCCGATGACGAAGCTTCTCCACGTGCATTTTGCCGGGGCAGAGCTTCTAACCGGACTTCCAGAGTATCGCAATGGTGGTCTTTTGGTCGATATTGGATTGTTGACCTTGAAACCCGAAGATGCCGAGAGAGGGCTTGCACAATACCAGCGCAACGCACAGGTCAAGGGTCAACCGAACATGGAAGTTGTGCCGCTCTTTACGGCAGACGACGACGTTATCGTCGAATGGCGCGCCGTCACTGTTGGCTTCCTAGACGAGCTGCTAGTCGAAGTTAACGCCTTGTTGGGTCTGAGTGGGCGGGAAAAACTGAACCTGGCGCAAATGCTCGAGGCAGGCAGCTGGAAGGTATGTGATGTTATTCCAGTATTGGGGCAAGGCACAGGCTAACTGACTACAGGGAGGTCGAGAAATCGCAGAAGTGTCGCGACCCAACACCAAGGAACCACCCATCATGATCCTCTCCGACGGAACAGTTTTCTAAAGATACCCTTCCTTTCTCACTTTGTTTCCTTCTCTTCCCACAAACATAGCACGCTACTCGCACGCTACTTACGCTTACACGCTTCACTACAACTACGTTTAAACGGAGATGTTTACGGCCTACGAAATTTACGGTCGCTTGGAGATGGCATTTCGTGTCTATAGTTGGTCCGCATCTGCTTGCTTTACCCGCGGGCCCCGACCCAGGAACCACTTTTGGCATGTATACCGGTTTGGCTTATTGGATCTGGGTTCGCTTATGCGCCGACGGAATCCTCACGGAATCCGCCCTTTACCGTGATATGTACGGTGGCTTCGACGCCTGGTATTACCCCATAGGTGGACGAGAGTGGAGCGCGGAAGGTGTTGGCGAGGGTGCCGTGTACACGCTGGGAAATTGAGTCTCTCCACCAAAGTAGTGCAGGGCGTGAATTAGTGTCGGCTTTAGAAAAAGGCTTGCATTCGGCCACAAATTGGCAACCCCTTGGGCTTAAACGCATTCACCACCTTCACAATTCCAGATCCTGATTGTACAATTGCAAGTGCCATTTCTGCACAGCAATCTAGCTTATCGGGCTGCACAACCGTTTGCAAGGTCCATGCTGGATGGAGGAAATGAACAGCTCAGGGGTTCGGTCCGCATGCCAGCCTTGGGTGAGCCGAGGCAAGGATTCCTCGGGGAAGAGCCCGTCGCTCCCGCACAATCCCACGGCCATCACGTGTCACCACAACGTCACTTCTGCACAGTGAAGCTCTCTTACTGCGAGCTCCAGCACAGTCCACACGAAGCTGTCCGCTCGTCTAATTCCACCCGTTCCGATCTCCACTGTTCAAGCAACACCGCCTCAAAGCTCCGACGAACCGCCAGTCACGCACGCGACGAGCAATTGCCCACAGCGCATTGGAGAGAGGCAGCAGCTCCGGCTAAGAGAGGCAGCAGGCGGCGCGATGAACACAGGCAAGAGGCAGAAGCAGCGCAAGGTGCTGCTCATGGGGAAGAGCGGCGCGGGGAAGTCTTCCATGCGCAGCATAGTCTTCAGCAACTACGTTGCAAAAGACGTGCGGAGACTCGGGGCCACCATCGACGTCGAGCACAGCAACATCAAGTTCATGGGCAACTTGATGTTGAATTTGTGGGACTGCGGAGGGTAGGTCCTCCCACCCCATCCGCACCACCACCTCCACCGCTCTCCGGCCACAGTAGGGGGGATGGGCGGGGCGTAAGTGAGGGGTCATGATTAACGCCATAGCAGACAAGACGGCTTCGTAGAAAACTACCTAACCCACCAACGCGCGCACGTCTTCGGCTCCGTCGCCGTGCTAATCTTCGTCTTCGACATCGAGTCCCGCGAATTCGCCGCCGACGTCGTATCCTACAGCGCCATAATCCGCGCACTCTCCGAATCCTCCCCCACCGCCAAAGTCTTCGTCCTTATCCATAAAATGGACCTCGTCCAAACTCGGCTCCGCAGCCAACTCTTCGAGGAGCGATCCAATTATATACGAGAAGCAAGCGAGGGCTTCAAAGAGGGAGTCGAGTTCTTCGCGACGAGCATCTGGGACCAGACCTTGTATAAAGCGTGGACGCAGATTATATACTATTTGATTCCGAATGCGGGGACAATCGAGGGGTTGTTGAAGGAGTTGGCCGAGGTGATAGATGCACGGGAGTTGATACTTTATGAGCGGACGACTTGCTTGATGGTCACGCATGTTACGCGCGGACTTGAGGGGGAGAATCCGTACACCGACCGCTTCGAGCGCATATCAAGTATACTGAAGACGCATAAGCAGAGCATGGCGTACGCATCCCCCACACCATTCCAGCCCCCCACCAACACACTATCCCACCGCTCCAACTACGTACAAGAAGCTAATGGCGAGTCTAGAAAACACACCGGCATCCCTGCGGGCAGCGCGAACTTTGCCGAAATGCAAATCAAAACCGGGCGCTTCATGTTCTTCATCACCCGGCTCACCGAGAACACGAACCTCGCTGCTTCGATACCGCCGAGCGAACAGGTCTTCAACGCCGCGAGGATCAATATATTGTTGGTGAGGCCGAAGTTTGCAGAACTTGATATAGCGAGTAGGCCCAGGCCGGCGATTCAGCAGGCTTTTGCGCATTCGGCGGATACTGAGCGGTGGGATGGGCAGGGTAGAGAGGGTGGAGAGGAGAAGGGGAAGGGGAAGGAGGGTGTGTATTGAGATCATGCATGGGCATGTGGTTGGAGAAGTGGAGACGGCTGGCGTTGAAGTGCTGGTACAAGAGAGATGAAGGGGCTGGGACTGAATTGTCGAGCTGACGGGACAGCGCACGCCTGCAAAAGTCTGTGTTGGCCTTCGCGTCGAGATCCAATGGCTTACGAAAACATGGTTTGGATAGGAAGTACAGCTTGCATACCGGTTTGCGATATATATTCAAGATACCCATTTTGAGCGTTGGGCTTTGGGCTTTGGGCTTTGGGCAGGGCATTGCGAAGGCGTTGAGGTTGGAGGACTGTCGGACACAATTGGGTACGGTTTTCATACAATAGCGTTTATGGTATCTACACACGTCGTGCGATTTGTCATGTGCCCAGTCAGATGCGTGATTAGGAAAGGACATGTCAGGGCATGAAGTCTTCTCGCCATAGTTCCCTCCATGTTCAAGTTGCATAGACGATGCGATCGCACCTACGAGCACAGTATATGAGGAAGGACCACACCTTAACATGGCGGTCATGTCATAAACAACAGCAGTAACAACCGCTCTTTTTATTTTAAGAGAGTTAAAGAGGGGGGTTGTGGGTGCACACTCAAGTTCAAAGACCAGGGATACAAGTAATCCGTCGTGCAAAAATTTAGAAATGTGCGAGGAAGCCAACCAGAAAATTCGCAGCGTCCTTCTCGAAGGCGGGGTAGCTGTCTGAACCCTGTCGCAGAGCTCCCACTGCAAAAACAACTCAAATCCTGTATTCCAGTATACCGGTTAACGGACCTTGGCACGTGAGTATGGTTTTTGGAATACTTCGGTCTTGGCAGCATCAAGGCATGAATAGGCGGATAGGTTACTTTGACGTCGTGGCAATGCCGTCTCTATATTTCTTTTCTTCCATTCCCCTTTCACTTCCTTATTCACCTCGACAACTTTTTTACGAGTCATTCAGGATATGGAGAATTACAGATGCTGCGATAGCGACCTATGAAGTCTCGGTGAACGATGTACAAGCCAGAAACCAATAAAGATAGCATTTCAGTCTTTTAACTACACCCCAATGCCCCATTCCAATCCAAAGTCGTCCCGACACCCCGCTATTAGCCCCATTTTGTTTTGCCCAGAGGAAAATAGTTAGTTTTCCTTGGGCGTATCGTACACATGGCGTGACAAGTTACCGAGAGCTGTACCGAAACCGAGCCGTAAACCAGGTGAGCTGAAGCCTAAGGGAAAGCGATGACAGATAGGAGATGAACGCGCAAATAGAAAACCATACAAGTACACAATTAGCATTACAAGAGAAGCCGCCGGATAAGGAAATTGTAACATTTTGGGGGTGTGAGAATGGTGTGGTAAGAATAGATTTTTGGGTGTGAAGAGATGGAAGCAAGGCCGTGCCTGCGTGATACCGTCATGTCGTGAAGCCGCTACCGTCGCAGTGGGTCGCACAGGGCGACTTGAGCATCGTGGACGATTTCAATGCCGCGGTGGTGGGCATGTTATGCCACGTGGGTGCACCGTGGCGTTTTGGTGCCGCATTCTCGGGTCGTGGTTGAGTCAATGTACCGCATGAAGGGGCGACTGGTATGGTGGGAGCTTCGTGGATCATCCCAGACGTTCATCATTCGGGTAGTGGTGGGTCAATGCTTCAGCGACCGGTGAGACCTGCTATGACCTCAAACAGCACTTGTTCATTCGCTTTGTACACGGCGTCTTCGTTGCCGAAGGCCGTCTCAAGACTGTCTGGGAGCTTCCAATAGGGCCCGTAGCTGCCGTTTCGGACGCCTTGCTCTTCCTGCTGCGCGTACTCTACCAGTTGCTTGATGCGGTGTGACACGGCTTTATGCTGTGCCCGTGCGGATGCCCAGAATTGTCCTAGTTCCTCCAAGCACGAAATGGTTGTGGAGAGCATGTCGATCAGGTTGGGTAGTGTAGCCAAGCTGCCGGCTGAGGACAGAACGTCTATGGAAAGCATCAATGCGTATCCCGGGAAGGGTGTCGAGAAGAGAAATTCGGAGGCCGTGTTCGTTGGGAGCCGTCGTTGGCGGATGGGGTGTGCCAAAGATTGCATCATTGACACGAACTGGTGGGCGCTGCGGAAAGCGCGCTCGATGTAGCGGGCGACCTTGTCCAAAGATAGCCTGTGCGCGCGTACGTGACGATTGAGCCGGATAACTGTGGCGTGATAAAGTGCATGCATCGAAATGAAAGAGCCCGCAGACCCATCGATAATGCTGCTATCAAGGTTCTGAGGCGTGTATCGCAGGTTCGCCGGAAGCATGGCGAGCCAGGCCTCCAACCGCGAATCGGATTGTCTGTAAAAAGCGTCGTGATATCGTTCGTAGCCGGCATCCGGGCGATGAGCCGCACGGCTAGTATATGTTAATACATCGCCCCAGATGGCGGAGATCAGAGTTAGATATGCCATGTGTCCAAGATGTAGTCCGGCAACCGGTTGTCGACCAAGGTTGTCGAAATCAAAGTAGGGAGTTTCGCAAGGAGATGAAGCTTCGTACAAGTCGTCACGGCAAGGGAGGCGAAGGAAAGTGTCATCGATGTTGATTACGCAGAGGGTACCGCCACAGAATCCGTTGTAGCGCTGTTGGTGTATTAGGTCTGGGGTTGTGGTCGCCGTAAACGCGGTTGAACTTACATCCATCAAGAACCCGGACCAGAAAGTGCGGCGGCAGCATTCCTCTAGGGTGGCGCGGTCGAAGCCGTAGTCCAGGTCAGTGACGGTGTCCGCAAGCTCTTTGATCCCTTCCTCGGTGTTGAGTTTCAGTGCGCATAGCGCACGCAGGCCGGCTCCACAAAAGTCCCACGCTTCCTGGGATTTTCCTCGGGCAAAATTGTATAATGCAAGCATCAATCGGCTCTGGCACAGCTGGAGCGTAAACTTCCCGAAGCGCTTTTCGGTGGCGTATGCTGCAACGGCAGCAAAACGCTTCCCAATGTTGCGGAGGTCGGTATCATTGGAGAAGACAGACCCTATGGCAAGTACCGAGTAGAGGAGCATGAGGTGTTCCTGACTCTTCTCATTGTTGGACTCAACCCATGCCATGAAGGACCTGCGCGGGAACATTCCATAGGTGGCTCGTCCGGCGTGGAGAAAGTAAAGGTCAAGCAAATGCATTGTCAAGCCAGAGTCCGTTTCGAAAGGATCCTCTCCCCATTGGAGGGCCAGCTGGTCCTGGTGCGATCCACGTCTGGGGTCATCTGCATCCTGATTATTCGGAGACCCGCTCCAGTCCGAGTCCAGGGAGTGAACCGACATATCTCGAGAGGAAGTAGCGACCGACTGTGGGCGGAAATTGCGAGGCTTGAACGGGGATCCTGCGTTCCAAGCTTCGACCAATCTTGAAGATTCGCGCTGCTCTTCGGGAGCTTTGGGTTTTTCGGGGCCAGCCACTGGGCTAACGAGCTCCGATGACTGGTTCTTAAATAGTACGGACGATGATGACGGCGAAGTCTCTCCCGAAGCATTGCTCATGCTGGGCTGGTTGAGGCCACTACTTCCAAGTCAGTATTTGTCATTTAAAATCCACTCGCTCGCATAGCCGGCGATTTGAAATGGACGGATTTAATGCATATAAGTAGCAGGTAGTCGACAAGAGAAGGCTTGTTGTACAAAAGTTGGACTCACCCTCTACACGCCCTCTGAGATTTGGCGCATTGATGGCACTTTGGGTAACCAGGCTCACACTTGATCTTCTTTTCGCGGCAAGTAAGGCAAGCTTGAGCAAGCCTCTTCCTTGGTTTTCCGGCCTTTGTGATACCCCACGATGGATTGACTGGCTCGCCGTCGATGATAGCACGACAATATGTTCCGTCTTCATAGATGTAGCATAAGCCCTCTCCTGGAATCTCCCTCTGTCCTACGCAACGTGATGCTCGTATTGGGGCACGAGCTGTCCCCTCCGTCCGTCTCCTGGCTTGCTTGAAGCCCTCCATTGCATCGTCGCGAGCCAGCTGACTTGGTAGTGTTCCAGGATGGTCTGATGATGAATTTAGTGCTGGTGTAGCTGACGCTGGTCGGTAAGCCTTACTCGCTTGTTCATTCTGTAATACTCGTCCAAGGCTGCCATGGCGTGAGTATTCCGGGGGTCGCGAGCCAAGTGCGGGGCCTGGTGTTGAGAAGACGACCGGTTGAAGGTCTACAGCAGGAGTGTACGACGCATGACGCTGTACCAGAGCAGGTCGAGAGCCAATTGCATTACCGTCGGGCTGTTCGTGCCTGTAAATGTCGAAGTTGTCAAGCCGTCTCTTCAAGGTTGGGCTCGACGATTCGTACGGCCCCGAAGTGCCGTGTGGGTGAGCGCCCTCGGAGCGTGAATGCGCTTCAAGCTGCTTGGGGTCTAAAATTTCTGGTTCCAAAAGGGTCCGCAAACTCGGTAGTTGTTGCGCATGATTTTGGGTTCCATCGAAATCCCTGGGGAGGTGGTGCTGGCCTTGGGGTACAATGTCAGGTCGCGACAGTGCAACGTTGGGTCTCTGATAAGGACTGTATGACGGGAAGGTCTGTGGAGGACCCGGACGAGAGGGGATGCTAGGCAAGCGGTTCATGTCGACGAGCATAGTAGCGGGTGGTGAAGATGGTCGTCCGTCGGCGCCAGAGGTGGGATGGCTTCCACGATACATTGGTCGGCAGACCACATGAAGGTATAGGACGAATAACACAGGATATAAACTAGGGGCACTTTGGAGATTCAGGCACGGCCTAGCCCCAATACTGATGCAGGCACGGCGCTGGCTCGCAATCAGACAAACGGGCACATGGAGGCAGGCGAAGGTCGGGAAGGTGGCCAGAGGACTGCAGAAGCACGATTGCGTGCGTCTGTATTGTAATGGAATACCCGCTGTGAGGTCTTGCAGAGGGCAAGGTTCAGAGTAAGAGCCAACGGAACTTACAGTCCGTGCAGGGCTGACGTCTGACGAAGGTCCCCCTCCCCACAGCCGAAGCAACAGGGCATGTATGTAGGAGCGATGTAGGGGGCTGTCGAGCAGCGCGGGAGAGCCTACAGGCACGGCTGCAGTCGGCGGCGCAGTCGGCCTTCTGGGCCCAGCGGAGGGCTGGGCAGGCGATGAAAGTGGATCTCCAGCTGGCAAGGAACGGCAGGGAATTATAGCAATAAAAGTGATAATACCGGGTAGCAAGACCAGAGAGGAGGAAGGCGGCGGGAATCCGTGCTGCGGCAATAGAAGACAGCTGGTCCGGGCGAGGGATTGGATGCAGAGAGATCAGGGAGGGTCGTGGGCTGCGGCACGACAAAAGTCAATCCTAGTTGAAGTCCCAGTGTGAAGAGACGAACTACTGCCAGGGACATGGTCATGGAGCTTTTGCTGTTTGAGAGCCGAACAAAATGTGCTGGGAAGCGGCCGGGATAGGGTGAATGGGCCGGGCGGGCAATATTCGCCTGCGATATCGAGCGTCGGGCACGGCAGCTCGACAGATGGGCTTCTGCACGCTGGGCAACCGGTGCGTAGCGTGTTTGGCGTGCTGCGTGAGGTGCAGCAGTCTGCAGCTACAGGCAGCAATACGGACTTGGGAGGGCGTGGGCGGTTGGGATGGAGCATCGCCAGGTCCGCTCGCTGCTCTCCCTAGATCTCGCAAGCACCAACAGCAGCGGGCCTGAGGCGCTGGCCAACCGCGAGCCCTTCCGCTGCTGACTGGCTGCCGATCATGCAGCGTGGGAGCGACGGGATGCAGCGAACATGTCCATGTAATTGCGGCAAAATCCCGTGAGTATTGCTCCAGCATTTCTCCAGACCGGGCGTCGGGTCCTTGAGCAATGAGAAGCGCAGCCGGCCAATAAGCTTCACATAGATTGAGTTTCAAAGTGGGCCGACGCACACCATGACTGCGCCGCGGCCTGTCCGGAGTAGCCATTTTGCGCTTGTCGGCCCTCTGTCCCCTTCCCCTCCCTCCGTAGATGCCACCAGTCAAAGGCTCCAGCGCGCGGCCAACCCGCCGTGACGAGACCACCTCGCGCTGTTCCGCTGCCACCCTGCGTGCGTGCGCCCGAGGGCAAAATGGACCTGGCAAAGTGCAGCAATGCACCTGTAGTCGCTGTCGAGGCCCCTTCCGGCTGTCGGCCCTAGATTGCAGTGCGTGCAGCTCGCTGATGCTGCCAGAACCCAAGGGCAAGTCGAAGCAGCCGGGCAGCCGACGCTCGTGCTCCCAGCAGTGTGATGAAAGGACGAGATGATGTGCCCCCCGTTAAAGCGGCACCGAATCGCTTTCGGGACGAGGGCTCGCAGAAGCCGTTGAGCGGAGCGATGTGAGCTTTCGTCCAGGGCTAATCCTTATCCATTGCCCCCTGCCTTGACGCCCGCGTCTGGTGTTGCGTGCATGTCGAAGGCACCCATGCCCTGCTCTCGGTTTCCCAGACATGCATGCTTACCACTTTATGCGCATGCTAGTGGATAATAGGCCTGCTAAGGGTGGAGGCGTACAGCAGTCTACCGCGTCTCGGGTCCTTCTGAGCACACCGTCATCGGGGGACCGTCCCAGACTCGACGGCGCAGATGCGAATACCATCTCTGTTCTCAATGCCGCACGCCAACCCAAGGCGGCTGCCGTCCATGTCGATTCAGTGGTCCTCCCGCCTGTGGGCCCTCCCTGCAGTCGCCCGAGCTGGAGCCGCCACGATGAATATTGGAGGACAGCCAGCATCCTTCGACGATTATGCATTCGCCATCACCCTCGGCCATGACCGAGCGAGTCCGGGAAGGGTGAATCGGGCTCGCACTCACGAACCGCGTCGAACATGAAGCTGCCAAAGCGAAGGCAACAAGTGCCGTCACAGCTGGCTCAGCCATGTCCCTGCTGCCGCTCACATTCGAGGTCCCCTCTTGCCAAGCCTCGTGCTGCTCACGTGCCGCCAAGTCGAGTTGACTAAGCGGCGCAAACGCAACCTCGCCATGTTATTAGCGACGCGAGCTTCTCACCTACCTTCTCCCCAGCCTCGATACCCCAGTGCTTGCGCGCGCTGTACCTACCCGACCCTATTCTAATCGCAGCATTTTAGAAGCTATACACTCGCTCGCCATGTCCACCCCTCCCGCTAAGGGCCGTCTACCCGATCAGGGCGCAATTGCCAGCCCCAGCGGCGACCCTGGCAAGCACAGCGCCTCCCCAGTTCGTGACAACGTGGCCGACACCGAGTCCAGCGAGATCATCACCATCGCCAACCCTCCCCCACTACCTCGGGGTGTTCCCCCGCCTCCAGCAAGGGACTCGCCTCCGCTTCCCAAAGAAGCCCCTCCAGGGGACGATGGCTGGGAGGCCCTCTTCGACAGGGCATCCGGTCGGTGGTACTTCGTCAACAGGTACTTGCGTGTGACGCAGTGGGAGAATCCGCGCGTCTCCGGGCCGGACGGACAGTCTCCTCAGCCAGACTACGGAGCGTACGACAGGTTTGCTAATGTCACAATTTTCTTTCGTTTGTTCTTCTTCCCTAATGAGTATCTGCCACAGAGCCGGAAACATCATTCAGCCCACCTCTGCCGCCAGTGCTGCTCCTCCGTCCGCTTCTTCTCCAGCCCAGCCGGTGCGCAGATATGGCGGTTACAACCCGAAGATCCACGGCAGCTGGGACCCCAATGCCGACTACGCCAAAGCGGCCGAGCAGGAAGAAGAGGAGATCGAGGCCGCCAATGCCGCTGCGGCGGCGGCAGCAGCAGCAGGATACCAAGCCCAGAACCAGGGCAGCGACTACACCATGCAGGCTCACTTCAATCGATTCACCGGGCGATTCCAAGCCCCAGGCGCTGGACCCGAGTACCACAACGATGAGAACAAGAGCAAGCGCCAGCTCAACAACTTCTTCGATGTGGATGCTGCGGCCAACAGCCACAATGGCCGGAGTCTCAAAGAGGAGCGCCGCAACAAGCCCATCAACAAGAAGCAGCTCCAGGCCTACAAGAAACAGCGCCACGACAAGAAGGAGGAGAAGCGCCGTGCGTGGCTGAAAGACTAGATCCCCGGTGGTAAGATCATTTGTATGCAGATTGATGTCCAAACGACGACTAATGCAGCCCGTAGACATCATGCGCCAGATTGGTGAATCTCTCTCCAGGTAGGGCTCAGCTGTCGGTCAAGCGATTAGGCGTGCCTGGGAAGGGGCTAGCTCTGGTACTGTCCAGAGGCATGAAACTCTAAAAGCCCTTTGTATCCCCTACATGTATAATGATCCAGCTCTCGGGAGCCGTCCTCGGGAGCCGTACTGAGCAGGCAACAGAATGCGGCCGGAGACTATAAGCTGCCGTGCCTGTAGTAGCCGATGATCCTAAGATCAGTCGCTTGCTTGGATACACAGATTCCTGAAAGTCTGTAGTACCATGAATAATTTAATTCCATCCTCTGGCTCCACTTCATTACGTGATCACCCTCGTACTCCCCTTCTTGAGTATCGAGACTTGGCGCGCTCATCCAGGTGCCTAGATCCGCCAACATGACGATGCTCGCTGCATGGCTCCACGTGGGCAGCTGCCAGATGCTGGAGTCTATAAGACAGCTACTAAGCCTCCGGTCCACCAAGGAGTTTGCGGCACGATGGGGGTGTCAGCAATATATGTTAAATTGCAGACATCCTTCTGCTGTTTCCTGCTGTTTCCTGCTGTTCACCCATCCTGCAAGTTCCCGTGCCCGGCCAAGTCTTTAGTCCTTCCATTTCTTTCGTGGCGCCTTCCACATCAGTGTCAACAAGCGCGACCACGCTCTCGGAGTCGCCCTTCAGCGCCTCCTTCTTTACGTCCTCGCTGCCTGCTCCCTGCTCCGCTCTATTTTCCGCCGGTGCTGCGTTGGCCCCCGTTATGCCCTTTTCCAGCTCCTCTACGGCCCCAAGCAGCCACTCGACCACGTGCGCCTTGTCGTTGATTTCCGCCTCGAAGACCGCATCGTGGCCCGCTTTATTGATGATCGTGACATCGGCCCCAGACTGCACTAGCAGCTTGACGCACTCCAGATGGCCGTTCAGTGCCGCCCAATGGAGTGCCGTGTTTCCCGCATCGTTTGCCGCGTTGATAAGCCCCGACGCGGACGTCGTAGGTTGGTCTGCGTCGCCGGCGAGCAGAAGCTTGATAACGTCTACCTCCTGCAGTCAGCAAACGGGTCCCCGGAATGCCTTGTGGGTGACACGGGAGGATATACCGATGTGGCCGTTTGCAGCGGAATAATGCAGTGGGCCATTCCTCGAGTATGGGTCGACTGCTGCCGCGACTAGGTCGCGCTTCGCCTGGTGCGTCTGGGAAGCAAGCTCGGAGAGGTATGTCGCCAGCTCTCCGGCCTCGTTCGCCCTCGCAAGGTACAGAAGCTCGTCGATTGCGTCCTCGTCCAGCTTCACGGCCGACATGTTGTGTTCCATGCCAAAATCGTTGCGTCGACCTGCCACGGGGGTAGACAGTCTCGAAAAATTCTGGTGGGGGCGGGGCAAGCCTCCCGCACTAGTCCGCAATAGGCCTAGCCTCCGGAACTAGTGAGATCTTCTAGAACCTGTCGACCCGTGGACCCGCCGACACCGACTCCGACTTCTCTCCTCTCCTCCCATCACTGTGCATCGAGGCCACGTTGTGCAACCAGTTCATGTGAATCCCTCTCGTATATCGTCTTTTTGCGTTATCTTGCTCTGATTGTCAATTTGTCGCATACCCTTGCAAGCAGCCATGCATAGTACCCTCGATCACTATACATTCAATTTAGCAGAGCACCCGCATATACAGCACTCGTACGACGTCAGGGCGCTATAACCCTTCGTGATGGTTAGCCCTAGTTGTATCGACGCTCAATGGGCATGTTTCTCCAGGCTCATCACCATCGAGTTCATGCCACTCTTGGGCCCCGTCCGAGTCCAAGACATGCATCTTCTACCTGGAAATCAATTCTCCACTTTATCCTCTCTGCTTTTCAGCTCAACAGTCTCGGTCAGAGAATCCTTGGCCTACAACACGGTGAAATGGGCCTCAGTCCACCTTTGCCTTGGTTTATTGCTGCGTCCATCCGGTTCTTTTGGCGGCTGGCGCTTGATGCAGACCGTTTTCTGAAGTATGGCAGTGCTAGCTGACGAGAAAACCTAGTGGTGCGGCTGCACATGCCAATCACTGACTCTGATAGCGCTCTGCTTATGCGCAGATCCGATAAGAGTTGGGAAGAATACACAACATGTCCTCTGCGACCCCAGCAGTCCTTTCGCCCACCCCTGTCGCTGCACTTTACAAACCTTCGGACGCGCTCCGCCCACCAGGTACCCAGGCCGAGGATCTCCGATCTTGGTATATTCTAACGAGAGATGCACTATAGCAACATTCGAGACCCATTCGTTTACCTTCCATATCGATAGCTTGGCAACGCCGCCTCCGCAAGGCATCCATGCCGCCCAAGGTCGTTGATTAATATAGCAAGGGCACAATAGCTCGTTACCAAACCCAACAGAGATAGCACTAATGGCTCGAACTGTACAACCCCACTAAGGCATGATCTTCAAAGCACCAATATCGCCGTATACAACTCGCCGAATGGAAAAACTACCGGATCACAGCCGACCCGAACAAATCTACAGATTGCGCAAGACTAACCGGCTCCTACTAACCAAACCGGTCAATATCCTGCAGGTACCCTATGCCTCCAATAACGTTATCCGAATTGGGTCGGCATGGAGTTCGTGCATTCAAAGCAGTACGTTGAATGTCCCACTCGGGACTATGCATGCAAAAGCTGGGAACGCAGTCAGATTCGGCAAGACATCAGCACCATCCTTGACTCCATCTCCCCGAACACCAATCGCCCCAATGGCAAGCAAACGAGCCTCCATGAGACCGTTGAGTCCTTCGTGGCTCCCGTTCTTGAGAGGTAAGCTGTTCTCTTCGAAGCTCGTCTAGATATATTAACTCGGAGTACGTAAGCTCGCAGCTCTTCGTCCCAAAGCGGAAGACCTCATCTACTTCCCGCTGGCGACGTGCCCATCCTTCGCGAAGGTGGTCGCGACGCACGTGGCAGTCCTTGGCTGGTCCCTGTCGCCGACCATTCCCGCTGCTTTTACGATCGTAAATCCTACGCGCAAAAACATGTCGCCGCCAAGCCTCTCTACCCGATGGATGCACCTTTGATTCTTCGACACGAGCGCCACGCTCTACACTCGAAACACGGCGCACGATCCCACGAGAATTATATGCCGTACCGACGCTACGAGCGGAAGGCTGAAACGATAACCCGAGGCAGGTTGTTGCAGACTGCCGATGAAGCAAAAGCAAAATAGGGTTCAGGTGAAAGATGTCAAGTTGTCAGGATGTTATGTGCCGAGGGCGCAATGAAACGGTGACACACTGACCATGTTCCCAGCCTCTGATTCACGCCACAGATCTCGGCTCCCCTCAGCCTTGCAGCTCGAGCCGAGTCCCGTGCTCTTCGCGGACGGACGTGACGCTTAGCAGAGAGTGCAAGTTGCTAGTAGAGTAGGTTCATATTGACTTCATATCGCTGCATTCGAGGAGCGACCTCAGCTCTCATTCTCGTCGGTGGAATTTTGGTGCCCGAGAGCTCGCAGGGTGTGCTCTGATTTCCGTTGTAGCGCCTGCATTGTCATCCGAGGACACGGATTCGCTTTGATTGATCGCGCCTAAGCGATGGTGGGTCCCTTGTCATGTAAAGAGGTAGTATATCTCAGCTTGCCTAGGTTGACGTCAACAACACCTCGAGACTATTGAATGTTAATCTGCGAAAAGGTCAGAGCGGATTGTCGGCTTCGAAGACGGCATGCAAGCCTTCAACTCCAAAGACTACATGCGCTGAGCGCCTTGACAGGCATCGGCAGCTGATCGTCGCGCAAGCGAGGAGTTTCTCCGGTACACCTGAGAAAAGAGCTGCAGATTGAAAGGCTAGAACTATGAGTCCCGGGAGAAGGATCTATGCCTTCTGTGAAGGGAGTTGAGCCTACCAGATTCAGCAGTGCACTTGGATACAGCGCCATCTCAAGATGAAGGTGCGCCGGTGCAGGGGCGGCGAGGGAGGCACGACGAAGGAAAGAGCAGAACCGCTGGCTGTTTACCTATTGTTTCTGGGGGCTTTCTTCCTCTCTACTTTCACTACACAGTCCACGCCATTTACAACGACATGCATTCTCTAGTGTTACCAGCCATTCGCTCCCGTACAGCCACTACCTCATAGTACATCTGCTTACGGTCAGCGCTTCGGCATGCCTTCAGTCGGGCCCCTCGCCACCAAGGTGAAGTCCACCAAACTGCTGCCTGCTGCCGAGCCGCGGATCCCCTGGTGGTTCACGAAAGAGCCTATGGACAAAGGATATGTCATCAGGCAGTAGTCTGACAGGTCTCCTGCCAAAAACTGCTACGCCGACGAACAGCCCGTGGAGACTTAGTCCGCCAACACCAAGTCTGATCCACGGCCCAAGCAGCCCGGTGGCGAGTCCCTTCGAGCGGCAGTCACTCAAATTGCCATCCTCCGAGCCCAATCGCCCATATCAAAATTCTCCCTCCGATCTTCCAGTATGAAAGACGCTATCAACGAAGTGGCCAATCTGCTGCGCCGGTGCCGATTCAATTACAACATCCCGACTTCCTTTTCGAGAAAGCTCAAAGAGTGGATCATGAACAAGATGCACAAAAAAGTGGCTGAGCAAAAGTACGAGTCCAAGCCCTTCGAGTCGAGGAAGCGGCAGGGGAAGAGACTTGCCAAGGAGGCAGCGCGCAGGCGAGCACGACACGGCCACGAATTCCGCGGCATCAAACAGTGTCGAGTCCCCATACACGTCAAGTCGCATATCAAAGGTTACGTCAGGAAGGCGCTGGGCCGGCCCCGGAACCGCTATAACAGCCGACCGAATTCAAAGTCCCGCAGGCAAGCGATTCCTAAGGCTTAGGGACCGGGGGATTGTCGACTTGACGAGCGTAGCGTCCCATTATCGCGGCAATACAAGTGGCGGGCATTGATGGACCATATGTCTGACTGATCCGACGCCACCGCCTCATCTTAAGACTGCAACGCAACTAAAATGAGTAAGGACGGCGGCTGTCTTATGATTGACAACGAGACCGAGGATACGGCGGTAGTTGTAAAGGGATGAGAACCTTAATGGAACCCCTCTTTCGCTCAGGCTGTACGGACTAGCTCAGCTGTACCCATGATGTAGCGCTGGGATGTGGTTTATTGTCGTCGGGTTTTTCTTCTGTTATAGCGGCTCAGATACGAAGCATCCAATCGTTCAGTGATATCCACTCGCATTGTTTTCCCAATCTCCGTGACTACCGGGTGAAATCCACTCCATGCTGCACGTGCCTGCATCAGCTCTTCCCAACCCATCTCATCCTCCCTCACCAAGTTCTCAACTCTACTGTCCCTTTCTCTTCAACCCCCTCACGACCTCCTCAATCCCCTCATCAACCTCCCTCTTCAATTCTGGATAAAACCCCAACTTGAACAACCCCTCATACCACACAAACAGCGGCGCCAGAAACAGAGCCTGCACCAGGTTATCCAACAGCGCTGGTTTCCTACCCTCATACTTCCCGTGGCCAATGAATTGCATTACCCAGCTGAACACATGGATACCCAGAGCGATTGAGTTCACCTGGCGGATAGGGTAGGCACCGTGGATGTAGTTGGCGAGGGCGACGCCGCCGAGGACGAGAGGCGCGATGACAGCGCCCGCGACATTCGGGGACAAGACGAGGTACAGTGTCGAATAGGCGGTTCCGACGATGGTGCTAAGATTGAGAGGAAGGCCGACGCGGGTCAGGGCTGGAGGTGCCGAGATGGGGAGGGTGGGCGTGTTGGCTCCCTTGGATGGGTCAATTCGTAGAATAGGGAGAGGGAGGAGGGGGGTATATACGAAGAGGAATGCTGTTCCCATGATCCAGGGAACGCAGACCATGTGGATGGATACATTAGTCTTCGAGGCGTCAGTTGCATCGCTATTTTGGAGTTTTCGGGTTGCTACGAACTGGTTCGCGATGATACGCGCCATACTACTCTCGCGGTTAGCATGGAATGCCGCGTGCTGAACAATTGGATACCCACGAATATGAGGTTCTTTTTCAGGTCAAAAAGAGGCATCTTGTGTCTCGAACGCGCCCGCTGCTGACAATAATAGCAAAGAGCTTCCGCGCAATTGCGGTTCTTGAGTTTATTGTGTGTTGAATTGCGGCGCAGATGCAGCGGGGTATCACACCACTGCAGCAAACCCTTGGGACGCCAAATGGTGGTCAACGACCTCCCTCAAATATCTGCCGTATAGCTGATGCCATCACTCCCAAAGAGTATCGTACGTCCGCCATCAGATGATCGGCCGAGGCTCGTATGCAGGGTAGCATTTCTCCACCACTCTGTGAAGAGCTTCATTGGCTGTTTTCGCTGTGCCGAGGCTCGTAGGGCAGGCTTCGCGTCCAACGTCGCACCCATCTTTTGTAGCTCCAGTCATGTGCTTTAGGGTGTCTGTGTCTGTTTGTGTGTTTGTATGGAAAGAGGCCGCTAGGTTGCCGTTGTGGGTTGAGATCGCTCGAAGGATGAGTGTGGGGGTATGACGTCACGTCTGGCGCAGTGGACAGATTCCTTGTGTGGACTTCATTTCTTCTCCACTACGGGAGTTCTCTATTTGGCACACTTCTACACAATCTCACTGTGATGTCTGTTCCTACGCGCGTTCCAAGCTGGCTCTTCCGTGGTCCCAAGAGATAGAGCAGATTTTAGGACAGGGATTCGAAGGAGGCATTCGAAACACGCCAAAAGGGCATCACTTGTGAAAACAAGATTTCTCATGGAAGGCAACGGGCAAAACATACAATTTGCAGAGAGAAACAGGATACACCGATGGCACGATACGCTTGATCGGTAAGATCCCCGTATGCGGAGGTGATGTCTCACCAGACTGCGAACGAGAATCCCCCAAAGTCACCAAAGGCAACGTTACATTAGCGAATGACTATTCAAAACAAAGGAGGGATATCATCGTATAAGCAGGATGTCAGATATGCGGAATGACCCTTGGGATTCCTCCATCGAAGACTTCGAACTTTAGCCCACATCCACGGCGATTGCCGAGCGATAATAGACGATCCGCCGATGCAAGATCACCGACCTGACGCGTCATAATCGCCTTTCCAGGCCTACCGGTCCGCTCGCTCTCAATCATTACCATTTAAACCTTGGCGTCGTCGGTGACCTTCTTGGTGTGGCTGACGTGCTCCTCGCCGAAGTGGTAGAGCACCGGCTTTTGGAGGCCCTTCTTGCGCAGCACATACGTCTTGAACCACCATGGCAGGTTCTTTCCAACCTGATAGCGCATATGGGTGCGCGTGGGTACCGCGAAAACGTAGTCGAGCTCCTCAAGGGTCCGCTGCTTGGTCTCTGGCATCCAGAGGAAACTACGCGATATCAGTCAGAAAGCCTAAAACGACCAGACAATCGAGTCAACTTACATCATAATAACTGCCACGATGTTCAGGCCGGCATAGAACCCGAAAACGCCTTGCGGATGCATCACCTTCAGCATGCGCGGAAGAGTGAGCGACAGCACAGAAGCCCAGAAGTTATTCGTTGCCACGGCCCACGACATTCCAATCTCACGATGAGATAGCGGAAATACCTCAGCTGAATACGTGAAGGGTACGGGACCTTCTCCGGGCGAGTAGAAGGCGCCGAAGAGGTATACGAACAGTGCGATCAGTCCAAGATGTGCATCACTCGACTTAGGGATGTAATAGCACATTCCGGCCGTCAACAAAGTCCAGAACATGTTGGGGAAGGTGAAGAGCAACAAGCCACGGCGCCCGAACGTATCGATTGTCCAGACCGCTGGCCATGCGAAGATGAAGTTGACGAGTCCGAAGCCGAAGGAGGCGATCAGAGCTTCCTTGTTGCTTGCACCACCCTCTTTGAAGATCGTGCCTGAAGAGTAGGAAGTCAGTATCAAAAACTGTCTTAAGCATAAAGTGCGAAACAGGGCATCGACTTTGAACCCGCGGGTTACGTACTGCTATAAAACGCAATGATATTGACTAATGATGTTAGTTGGGGCTCGTTACCATTTCGGGGGTTTACCTACTGCCGCACATCTGTTGAGAAATCATTGCAATACCAGAAGCCTGGGTGGCCCGGCGGATACGAGGGATTGTAAAAAGCTCGACGAAACGAGTAAAGAAGTTGCCCTCAGGCTTCAGACCTGACTCTCGGACAAGTACTTCCTCTTGGCTGAGAAGAGCATGGGTGTAATAAAGATCACGAGCAGCCTGGAGAGGCGTGTTTCGGAGACGCAAGAAGGACTTGTATGCACTTGCATACCTGCGCTTCTTCATCAGCCATCGAGGCGATTCTGGAACGAACCAGATTCCCAGGACGAGAGGCACGGCGGGAATGAAGGCAGAGCCAAGCTGGAGACGCCAGGCGATCTTGCCAGTGTTCTACGGGCGCTGTTAGCGAGGGGGAGCCTTCGCAATCGATCCAAGGACCATACCATAACCACCAAGTTTGCGACTGTACCGAGGAAGATTCCGAAAGCAGTCCAGATTTGCCAAGACATGACCAGTCCACCGCGCACAGAAGCCGGGACGTTTTCGGCAGAGAACACTGGGACAGTCACTTCCTTCAAACCCATGCCGATACCCAGGAGGACACGACAGGCTGCGAGCTGGCCCCAGTGCTGCGTAAAACCTGAACCGATCGGGGCAAGCACGGAGAAGATGGCAGCGATGAAAATTGTACCGCGACGGCCTATCAAATCATTGATAGGGTCCGAGATCCAAGCGCAGCAGAGGGCAATGGCGATATATGGGCAGGAGTTGACAAAACCGACGATCCAGCTATTCTTCTGGCAGGTGGCGGCGTTTGCGGCAATGTCGCAGAAAGGACCACCGTCAGGAATGCCAAAGAATTCGGCGAAGGTCAAATTGGCACCATTTGATCCTGTTTGGTCCCAGCCCTGAATAGCAGCTGCGATAGAGTTGAGGATGATGGTGATGTAAAGAATCTTCGGCAGCTTCCAACGGTGCGTCACTTCTTCGCGAAGAGCGACTCGGTCGGCATCGTCCAACTCGTCGATTTCCTCGTAAAGATGAGGAGACTGGGCAGCAAGGGCTCCTTTGACAAGCAAGGGCGCGATGTCCTCCAGCTGGTGTTCTTTGGCGAAGCCCTCGACATCTGCGAGCAATTGGTCCTTCGGGATGCCGATGAGCGGATTACGGATCCTACGGTTGTCAGCAATGAGCCAGGGAACTTTATGAAGCTGCGACGTACTCCCCAGAAGTGTTCTCGGTCAACTCGGCGACGCTCTGTCGACGTTTCTCTTCGTTGTTGAGGATGGAAGCTCGACGCTCCTGTTGTTCCGTCGGTCTAGGGATGAAGTCAGTACTCGAGTGTAAACAAGAGCTCAAATCAGACTGCTCGACTTACTCGACCTCGGTCACGTCCTTGGTGTCAGCCATGGTGTGGAGTTATCAACACGGGTATCTGCGGAGCAGACCCGGACTGGGGCAGCTTGATTTTATAGCTTGCGGGGAGCTGTCGAAGCTGAGTCCAGTGAGACGGTCCAGAGTTAATTTTGGAGCATGGGTGTGCGTTGCAGCGGCGGCGCGAGGGTGACACAAGAGCGGGGACACCGTGGAAAAGGCATTGGTGCTGTTCTGTACAGATCGCGCTCGGTTACCATTCACCGTTGCAAATCAGGCATTAGGTGCCAAGCCAGTGAATGCATCGCCCTAGCGGCAGGCTGCCACTTTGCTGATCGACGCTCGTCAGCGGCTTCGTTGCATGTTTATGCCTCGCGAATGGCTTGTCTGCCCGGGGCGTGGCTGGACAGGCGAAAAGCATGTAACAGGCTGTGCGTGTTATGGCTCGCTGGCTTTCAACCTCGCCGCAAGGTTGCCCCGCTCGGACCGCTTGGTCTTGCTTGAGGCCGTGAGGTCTCCAGCTTGGCATGCGTCGTGGTCGAATTAGGGAGGATCGGCAATACGTCGACTAAAACAAAATACACATCCAGTGATGTGTTTGTTTCGGCGCCTACATCTCACCACGCACTGTCACCTCCGACGATTTTGGGGACGCGAGTAAGAGCGGCATAAAATGGTTCCCATGCGCTGTTGTCGGCACTCGATGCCCCCTCGGTTGCGTGGACCAATCGTCTTCAATACGGAAATCGAGCCCTCGGGGGAAGGATGGCCTCAAGGGAAATCAACCAACAAAGGGATCGTACTTTTCCACAATTCAGGCAACCCAATACGCCAAGCTCCAGCATAACTTCCGCGGGCCTGATCTCAGACCCCTAACACTGCACTCGCGGGACCCCAGATTCTGGCATCCCTCGCGCATGCTCGACGCTCCTCCTTCCTAAAGCGGTTAATGCGCGAAGAAGTCGGATCTGATCACACATGACCGTTGCAACGACGCGAGCTCTTGACATTGTCGCCGAATGATAATCTTATGATTCGAGACATTTCTGCCATCGCGACTTTCCTTGAAGGGGTTTGGTGATTGCTTGAAGTTCTGGGATGTTGAAAGAGTTTGCGAAGGATGGGATTCCTGGGTCACGGTCGCAACCTTGGAAAAATGTACCACCACCATTTCGGCTGGAATACGAGCGGGCCATTCAAGGGCCAATTGCAACCGTTGGTCGGGGCTGCCCTCGGGCCACCCAACGGCCCTTGTTCACCGGTACTTCTGCCGGGGAGCTTTCCGTCCCCAGGCTCCGTGTCAGGTCGACTCAACATGTTTGGTCTACCTCCCCGCGGGCTTCATTCGACGCCAATCTGATAAGCAAAGAGTGACGAGGTCCTCCCAAACCTTCCTTCGTCCTTCTTAGCACTCTAAGCAGTGGCGGCGGTTACTTGCGCACACTGCGGAACGAGGCCTCTGGCATCCTCCACCTCCGCACCTTGGCCAACGCCATGGCTAAGCTTGACTGGACATCCTTCAGGATTAGCGAGCTGCCTTTACGCCTTGCTGTCAGGTGATGCAGAGCTTCCAAGGCAGCTTCAGCTGTCCACTCGTCAGCAGCAACTCCCCGGAAAACTCTGACCACCGAGCCGCCACTTGTCCCAGCGACAAGGGACCTTCGAGGCCGTCAAAGTTTTTTTTCTGGAGTTTCGTTTCATCGTGCGACAGCCTGCCGCCACATTTTGTAACCCAAGATGGTCTGGATGTGAGCTGAGGCTCTCACTTAGCTCACGGAGAGGTGCCATAGTGGGGCAACTTAGTACGATTCGGTGCAGGTGGGAGCTAAGGTTGCGGCCCCGTGGAGGGGTACTAGCGCCGCCACCAAAGAAGCTCCAACGGGTTTGGAGATCGAAACCTGGGGAAAGGTCGCGTGCACAAAGGTGCGATTCATACCATGTCGTCAGACGGTCTCGCCGGCAGACGGCGGTCAGGCATCAATGATGTGGCTGCCATCCATCGACGAGACAATTTGCGGAGGACCGTCCACTTGGCCCAACCCCGACGGTGACATTCACAGGTTGGTTGCCCGAATTTCTAGGGAGCTATTGTCCACCTGGCCTCCGGCAAGCAATGTCCTGGAGTTGCGAGTAACCCATTTTGGCCGTATATCCACTTTTCCTCAGCTCTTTTTCACACCTCCCATACTCTGTGAGGATCTCTCGTGTGCAATGTCATCAATGGTGAATGGACATCGAGACTCAGACGACCAGCCCAACGATCATGCAAGCATATCTCCAACAGACGTCCATCAAACCGCCAATATGAGATATTGATCCATCTCATTTTCTCCTGATTTCCTGCCAGAGACCTGGGACACTGTGGATCTTGCATGCGACGAATATGCAGCTAAGCCGCAATGGGTCGTCGGTGCGAGTTCCCCATGCCCAATGTCGATGCCAACAATGGTAACATATCAACAATCTACATTTGATCAAAGGAGACGAAACGGATGGTCGGCCTTGACCAGCCCAGCTTTTGAACGCTTTTTAAGAACGCATGCTTTCTTGCCCAGCGAGAATCCCGCAACTTGAGCCTGTATCATCTTTCAGGTACAAAGCAATCTCCATTATAGGAGCCTTCATCACACGGGCCATGCCAGCATCAAGGCATACGTATGCCGCATCAAGCTTCAGGATGCTTATCGGTGATCCCTGGGATCGACAGTTACTGGCCGCCTTATGGCCGCCTTTACCTCCTAGGGCCCTACCCAAGCGATCGGAGCTTTTCTACGCGATCCGGGTGGTTATGGACGAGGTACTTCATTTTTGTGGACCTTATATGCCGTGTCAGATGTGATACCAAGGGGTTGGGTATCTGGCAGGCTGTGGAAGTGCATGAGCTGCGACCTTGGCCGAATGTGCCGGCCTGCCGTTGTGGTCTTGACGACCTCTACTGCTCCTGGCAAAGGATACGGAAATGCGTCCATTGGATTATTGGAAGAGCTTTGACAAGAGCGTTAGTCCATGGAAATTATGCTGACACAGGAGTTTTGTTTCAAATTAAATTCTACATTGGCAGAACGAGTTCAGGTAGTCGTCATGGACTGGTCTCTTCTACGATGGTAAACGACTTCTCTTTCACTTCTGAGAGAATTCTCTAGATGAGCAACATCTACGGGGCGCATGGAGCTATAAAATAATTCCTTTCGAGGGTTTGATCCCAACTGGGGCAGAGACGCTCTGCTCGACAGTCGTCACCGGACCTGCTACCCATATGTCCCCACATTCCGACCGTTTCCTCTGTGTATTACTGCTCATTCTCCATCTCGTCTCCAGCCTCTCTCCTCATCTATTGTGTTGCATTCTCTCATAATCACTTCTTGCGACGAAACACTTTCTTTGGAGGATTTTCTTCGCATAGAACCATCGGCTATAGCCAGCTTCGGTCCTTCGTCCAGGCACCTAGGGCCGCCTCCCGAAAAAAACATCATAGCCGTCCGCAACAAAAATTTCCAGCAATTGTCGTATTGCCGACCTCAACTACCATATGATACCGTCATAGAGGATACTTTCTGCGAAACCCCGCTCGCCTGGCTTACTACCTTAACCGAGGAGTGCTGCCCGGTTATTGCTTTTATCCAGATGGTGCATGTCCGGACGATCGATGCGCTAGGATCGGAACAACTTCAACAACACCGCACCCTCAGGTACCAAATGAATATACGATGGTCGTTCTACCAAGAAAAAGATCGGACAGATGATTGTGCGAGCTTCTGGGCGTGAACCCGAGGCTAATTGCACTTAAGAGCTGTGCTAATTCAGGAAGGAAGATGCTTGTTCTCCACAATGAGAGCACATTGCCTCCAAACTGGGGAAGCTTGGGGGTGAGTTGGCGATATTTAAGTGCGGTTTGGGAGGAGCCAGTACTTCGGCGTCATCGCTGAAAATTCCGCTGCGAAAATGGTGCTCCTCTCAGCAGCTACGTTGGCGACAGTTGCCTCTTTGGCGCCTCTGGCGCTTGGCGCATTGCCCCCAGACTGCAAGTCAGGCCCTCTGGCATCAAACAAGATATGCGATAAAAGCGCAAGCCCGGCAGAGCGTGCCGCCGCACTCGTCAAAGCGATGAAGACGGACGAAAAGTTGGCAAACCTAGTCAGGTACTTCCCCAACCTACATGCCCCAACATCCTCAATTGACAACGCCACAGCAAATCCCCGGGCGTATCACGTCTCGGCCTTCCTCCATACAATTGGTGGGGCGAAGCTCTTCATGGCGTCGCCGGCGCTCCCGGCATCAACTTCACCGGCGCCTACAAAACGGCGACCTCCTTCCCGCAACCACTTCTCATGTCCGCGGCCTTCGACGACGACCTCATCCACCAGGTAGCCACCGTAATTGGCACCGAAGCGCGTGCCTTCGGAAACGGCGGTGTCGCCCCATTTGATTATTGGACGCCAAACATCAATCCTTACAAAGATCCGCGATGGGGCCGTGGCTCCGAAACGCCCGGAGAGGATACCGTGAGAATAAAGGGGTACACCAAGGCACTACTCTCCGGGCTCGAGGGTGATGACGAGAAGGAGAGGAGAATTGTGGCAACGTGCAAACATTACGCTGCTAATGATCTCGAGGATTGGAAGGGTACCAACAGACATAACTTCGATGCCAAAATCACACAACAGGATCTCGCGGAGTACTATCTGCAGCCCTTCCAGCAGTGCGCGCGAGATAGCAAAGTGGGCTCGTTCATGTGCTCGTACAATAGCGTCAATGGCGTGCCAGCCTGCGCGAACACTTTCCTTATGGGAACTGTTCTTCGCGAGCATTGGAAATGGACCGAGGATGACAACTACATCACTAGTGATTGCGAGGCGGTCTTGGATGTCTCAGCCAACCACCACTACGCTTCCTCAAATGCTGCGGGAACCGCAATTACGTTCAACAGTGGCATGGACACGAGCTGCGAGTACTCTGGGTCTTCCGACATCCCCGGTGCATGGAAAAGCGGTGCGCTGAACGAATCAACCGTCGACCGGGCACTGAACCGCCTGTACCATGGTCTCGTGCGCGCAGGATACTTCGACGGTGCGTCAGCCGTGTACTCGAAACTCAGCGCTGCGGACATCAACACCAAAGCTTCCCAGCAATTAGCTCGTCAGGCAGCGTCAGACGGCCTTGTCATGCTGAAGAATACAAACAATACCTTGCCGTTAGACTTGAAGAAGGGCTCGCAGATAGCCATGATAGGCTTCTGGGCCAACGACAGCAGCAAACTGCAAGGCGGCTACAGTGGACCAGCGCCATATCTACACTCTCCCGTCTATGCTGCGCAGCAGCTCGGGGTGTCGGTCACGACGGCTTCCGGACCCATCCTCCAGAGCAACACAGCGCAAGACACATGGACCACTGCCGCGCTCGCGGCTGCTAAGAATGCCGACTCCATCATATACTTCGGCGGACAAGATACTTCCGCTGCCGCGGAAGGCAAGGATCGCTTGGATCTCTCCTGGCCCGCCGCGCAAGTCACGCTGATCAACAAACTTGCCGGCCTAGGCAAGCCCCTTGTGATTGTGCAGATGGGCGATATGCTAGATAACACGCCCCTGCTCACCACTAAAGGCGTGAACAGCATCCTCTGGGCAAGCTGGCCAGGCCAAGACGGCGGCCCCGCGATCCTGGACGTACTCTCCGGCGCGAAGAGCGTAGCAGGCAGACTGCCAGTGACGCAGTACCCAACGAACTACACAAATCTCGCCATGACGGATATGAACCTCCGCCCCGGTGGTTCCAACCCAGGAAGGACGTACCGATGGTACCCCACCGCCATCCAAACCTTCGGCTACGGCTTGCACTACACTACGTTCAAGACTTCTGTCTCATCTTTCCCTACAACCTTTAGCATTCAAGACCTACTCGCAGACTGCGAGGCCGACTTTCAGGATACCTGCGCGTTCCCCTCCCTTCCGGTCAAGGTATCGAACACTGGCAACCGAACTTCAGACTTCGTAGCTTTGGCGTTTGTGAAAAGCGATTCGGGCCCGAAGCCATACCCACTCAAGAGCCTGGCGGCGTATAAGAAAGTCCGCAATGTCCAGGCCGGTGCATCGATGGACGTGAAGTTGGACTGGACGTTGGGGAGCCTGGCGAGACATGATGAGAGTGGGAATACGGTGCTCTACCCTGGCAACTATCAGATCCTGCTGGATGAGCCGGTGCAGACGATGTACAATTTCACGCTGACGGGTACGCAAGCTATGTTGGATAAGTGGCCGACGCCACCGAAATAAGTGGCGATGGGGATGCGGTGACTACCAGTGCAGGCAGGGGATATTGACATATATAAAGGTGCGATGGAATGAAGATAAAGCATGATTCTATTCTGGAATGGTCTTGGATACTATGAGCCGCGCTTTCAGAAATCCTGGGAGCGTGGAAGGCACGAGCAACCTGCCGTCCAATTGACCACATGTGGACTCATACTGTGTCTCCCGTTGATGTGTCCATCAGCGTCGTACTTCCTCCACTACGCTTTCATCCACCTAAAAGCATCCACAACCTTCACCATGCTCAAAATTCTCCTATTGGCAAGCTGCACCTAAAGTCGGACGAGATGGGCCAGGTGCATTGCTTACTAAGCCGGGCCGTTTGCTCACCAGGCATCAGCGTCTGCCGCAACAACATTTTCTTCTACTATCAAGGACGCGCATAGTACGACGGACCACTACGAAGCCCCCTAGTGGCCATGGCTTCAAGGTCCAAAGTCCACGAAGTGGACGACCTGGTTCACTTCATCAACCCCGAGATGTACAAGCCCATAGAAACCCTCATCCCTGTTCCTCTCGCGCTCGATCGCGTTAACGAAGGTCACCCACGCTACACCAACTCCCTCGGCCCAAACGTGCCGGTAGAACTGCTCTGGCATATTACAAGACTTATATCGAAAGACGATCTCAAGAACCTGGCTCTAGTCAGCCGCGAATGTCGTCAAATCGCCCGCTCACGGCAATTCGCCAGTGTGACATTCGACTACAGCTCGTCAGCGGACAGTCTTCTCGAGCTGTTGGAAAAGGAGGCGTTGGAGCGTTCGGAAAACAATGGCTACACAAGGGTTCCTTCTATAGGTGCTTGCATTCGGAACATCACCATTGACACAAAGCTCGAATCTGTCCTGGAGCGGTACGAAATTGATCGAGGAAATGTGGTTCGCCAGATGATGTTTTTCAATTTCGACAAAGAGACAGAGCAGGCCTTTGAACAGATAGCCGATGATCTGTTCAAGAGATACATGCCATCACTGTTTCGGCTGCTGTTGAATCGTTCGGTCTTGCCACATCTGGATCGCCTCGCATGGCATGATAAAGCGACATTTGACAAAGATGGGTTGGAATCCTTGGCGGCTTCCTCCGTTCAGCACCTCGGTTTACATCATTTCGGCATAACAGAAGCCTTCGCCCTCCGCACCGGATCCGAAGTCTGCTGGTCACGACTGAGATCCTTACATCTGTGCCCCAGCTCCCTTGTCGATATAGAGAAGAGTCAAAACACAGTGCTTTTCCAGATGCTAGCTCTAGCTGCACCAACACTGGAGACCATAAACTGGCGGCCTGTCCTGCACTTCAAGCCGGAGCATCCCCTACTGCAAAGTTATTATGCTGAAGGCCTCCCGTCATTCCCGAAACTGAAGGAGCTTAAACTAGAGCACATCCATCGCTGTTACCGACCCTGGCTACCGGCACTGATACTTTCCGAAAATCGAAGCATTATCAGGCATCTAGATGTTACGTCTGGTCATGCTCCCGAGGAGTGCGTCCTGACGCCGTACCTCAATGCTTGCGGAACTTTACCCCATCTGGAAACCGTGATCTGGAGAGTAACGCATGCCAAAGACCCGACCTCATTCTTGAAAGCCAATTCGCATATTCGCAAGCTAGTTATCGAAGGCTCTATGCCTGACGAGATACTCACGGGCAGAGTGTTGCCTCTGCTCAATGATTCTTTTCACAACCTCACGTCTCTGAGCCTAACCTGGAGAGGAACCCACGTTACGTCAGCCGGCCTCTGTCAAATAGCCAGACTGCATAATCTCGAGCAGCTCTGCCTCGGTGCACATGACCTGGAAAAGTGGAAGCGCACGTGGATCGTTGATCACGACAGTGTCCGGGACCATCTTTCCAGCTTGCAGAAGCTCCGGAAGCTGGCGTTTAGAGGCGACATGTATCTCAATGATCGCTGGGGATATATGGATAAGAAAGAAGAGGCTGGAGCAGCAGTGTCAATAGTACGCCATTATGCTGTTGTTTTGCCTAGGTTGGAGTGGGTGTGGATGGTGCGATTGCCTTTCCAGATTCATAGGAGCGCGGAAGGTGAACCGACCGCGACTGCACTGACTCTCGAAACTGACTACAAGTGCAAGGCTTTGGGTAGTATTTTTGGGAGACGGAATGACCTTCATTGGAGTCGCTGATAGGCCGACAAAAGGGCGTAGCTTATGAATTTATCATCATATCTACATCTCACAAGGCTATCCAATATGTTGCTATTTTACTCGGGTTTCAAGGTATTACATTGCCGCGGATTCCCACTCACTATGGAGGCCGACGCTCCTATCCACTGCCCTCCCAAAATTCAGCCACCCCTTCTAAATCATCAACATTCAACAGATCAGTACCTTCATCCCATAGCGTGCGCCACACAGCATTACGCGTCCCAATCGGCCATCCGGGCTGATTCCAATATCTAGCCATGATTCCCTTGTCGTGTGCAGTCCTGAGTTGAGCCCGCAGCGTCTCGAGTTGGGTGTCGTTGAAGGATTCTTTCCTTATATTACCTGCGTTGGTCAGAGACGTTCGGGTCCAACGAAGCAGACGATGGGGAAATGAAGAGACGTACCAAAGCTCGCGGCAAAATCCGTCGAAGCAATAGGACTCACATCCGCCGTAACATTGTCGAACGTTGTACCCAGCAGCTTCAGCGGCGCGTCATAGAACGCGTCTCTAGGCACGGCATTCTGCACGAGCCAGATTGGGGTATTGCCCGTGCCGATGACAGTAACCGGACCTGGGGTGATAACAGTGCCGTTGTAAGTGGTTAGGTAGCCCGCTGAGCGCAAGGGTTCGAGGGCAGCAAGAACCGCAGGCCAGGTGGTAGGGCCATCGGTTTTGAGGTCGATGAAGAGGTAAAGGGTCTGCTCAGAAGACGTGTCATACACGCCATTCTTCGTGGTGGAGGTTACGAAGGGGGTTCTGGGGTTCTGGCGGTGAATGGTGTCCATGATGGGGTTTAGGTAGAGCGATTCTAGAGTACGGGTTGTTGTGAGGGCGGAGATTTCGTGGCCGACCTGAATATCGTTAGAGATGCTCAAACTTGGAATCATAGAAACAAATCGTGGTGAAAAGGTAGACATGATCCTCTTGAGGTGGATGGAAAATCACTGCATCGTATAGGACTGAACGAGATGCCTTACATATAGCGTGCCATTGATCAACCACACATCAGCCTCCGTGGATACTGCGCCATACGACAGGCCCGAGTAAAAAGGGATATCCCTCCAGTAGTCATTATGGCTATGAACCGGTTTCTTGATGAATGTGTCAGTCAGGTGATGCCGTTCACTAGTCGCATCCGACCCATGGTTTCGACAAGTGTCATACCGGAATAATGCCCCGCGTGAAATCCGTAGGGTAAGTATACCGATCCGAGTTATCCGTGTTCTTCAGGATATTCTGCAACGTGCCTGATACATCTGGAATTGTACATGCGCACCTTCCAGCTAAAAGACCGGAAACAAAGAGGGAGGAACGCATCCCGGCGAGGTTGAGGCGGAAGAACGCGGACTGAATGATGCGCAATGATATTCAATCACCTCCAACAGCAACGATCAAAGACGGCAGACAGAGGCCAGGTAAAGGGTTCCAGGAACCGGGTTATAAACAGGACCTGGAGAAGCACATGTCACGCTCGTGGAGTACACAGGGTGAACAGGAACGGCACGCAGGAACCGAAACAATCCTGACCAATCATCACGGGGCGTGCGCATTTGACGTCCTGGCTGCCAAAGCTTGATCGCACTACCTTCACCGGCGGATTTTGGGCATGCGGTCTGTCGTCATGATTATTCCGGTATCCTTCTCGTGCTTTGCCGTCGCAGACAGCCGCAGACTTAGAGGTTGAGCGTTGTGCGAGAGCCTTGGAAAACGCCACGTCTGGGCAACGCGTTCGAAACGGCGGTAGGCACAAACACCACACTAATGGCTAGCCGACGCGGAGGCGTCCAACGGCTTGGGGGAGGCGGGAGAGGTAAAAGCTGATATGAGCTCTTCTCTCTAACTCGATCGGACGGATGCTTGTTGCGATTAAGCTGTTGGGCTGCGCGGCACAGTGGACGCGTTCGACCTCATAGCCTTGCGACAGTGCGCCCCTCACACCGCCAGCTGCCACAGGTTCACTTCTCCGTCACCTATCTCAGCATGGCAGTATCCACAGGAATTGTCGGCATCCTTGCGGTAACGGTGGCGATTGGAGCTCTGCTATCGTTCATCTTCAGGCCAAAGATCGATCCACGAGAGCCGCCAGTCTTCTACCCAAAGATTCCCTTTGTCGGACACATCATTGGCATGCTACGAGAGGGACCTCTATACTTTGCGAGGATCAGGTATAAAGCCCTTTCCCATCCCTTCTATATGTATGGCTTACACGTCACAGCGCCAACAGCAATGCCCCGATCTTTACGCTCCCCATCATGGGCGGCCGAACCTACGTCTGCAAGTCCCCCGTCTACGCCGGCCTTATCCAACGCGCCTCTTCGACCCTCGACTTCGACCAGCTCATCGTCGAAATGACACCGCGAATGGTGGGGCTTGGGAAAGAAGCCAAAGCCAAACTCCAAGACGCGAAGCACAAAGAGGAAAATCGTATACACATGGTGGCAAAAGCGCACGATGTTATAAACCCGCAGTTGACGGTGCAGAGGATGGAGGGCATAACGGCGCTGCAGTTGCGACACTTCAGCGCTTTCGTAAACAACATCGAAGACGGACAAGAGGTGGAATTATTCCATATGGTCACGCGCGAAATCTCAGCAGCGTCAATGGACACCTTCTACGGCCCTGAGAACCCGTTCGCGCTAGACGACACGCTCCTCGACGCCTTCTGGGACTGGGAAGCCGGCATCATCACATACCTCACGGGAGTACTACCCAAAATCCTAGCCCGTAAAGCACATCTCGGCCTAGAGAAATGCGTAGCGGGCTTCGTCGAGTACTACGAAAAGAACCGCCACGAACAAGCCTACAAACTCATCCGGGATCGCGACAACCTCCACATCGAGCACGGCCTCACCGTCAACGACCGCGCCCGTCTAGAAATGGGTCTCTCTTTCGCGTTCAACTCCAACGCCGGCATCACAATCTTTTGGGTCCTAAACAACCTATACTCTCGGCCCGAGCTTCTCGCAGAAGTGCGCCAAGAGATTCGCACCAACGCGTTAGTAGCTCCAGACACAATATCCTACGCGAAGCTACGAGAAGCCTGCCCATTGCTAAGCTCCGTCTACCGCGAGAGTCTCCGCCACATAGCCCCCATGACATCCGCGCGTTACATCCTCGAGGACACACTAATCGGCGACACCTACCTTCTGCGCAAAGATGCTGTCGTACAAATCGCCGGCGGAATCCTGCACTCCGACACTTCCGTCTGGGGTCCCGACGCGGCAGCCTTCAATCCGCGTCGTTTCCTTTACTCCCAGAACGGCACGAAAACCACTGCCGATGGATCACTTTCCGACGCCAAGGGAAGTACGGTGCATGCGGCGGCTTTTAGGGGGTTTGGAGGCGGCGCGAGTTTGTGTCCGGGACGGCACTTTGCGAGTATGGAGATTTTGTGCTTGACGGCGGTGATTGTCATGGGGTTTGAGTTTGAGGGAAAGGGGGGAGGAGAGGTTGATTGGGGACAGAAGAGGGATGAAACGAGGTTCCCGTTTGCGGTTATGAAGCCATTGAGTGGGTGTGATGTGATGATTAGGAGGAGGAAGGGGATGGAGGGGGTGAGGTGGAGGTTTGCGGAGGAAAAGGAGTGATGCTTAAGTGTTTTTGAAATTGACGACAGTGATCCCCCGCAATGATTCACGATTCGCAATGGATCTTACCGAAAACGTGTTTTTGTACAAGTGACCATACTAATCATTCATGGCTTGATGATGGTGTGAACAGGCAAGGGTGATCAGATCCGGCTCGAGCACGAGTCATGTTTCGAGTACGCACGGGTAGACAGTGTGCAAGTATGTAGAGCGAAATGTGAATGCTTCGGAGTGAGGTTTCATGCATGCGATGAAAAGTTCCGATGAGAGAAGAACAAGCCCTCTAATAAGGGTGTTGATTTGATTTGGGATATCTAACCATGACAGCTGAAAGTGAAGATAACGCCGTCGTCCTTCATGAGCATAGCTCAGTCATCCCCCGTAACGCCGTCCCGATCTCCATAATAATATGGATATATGTCGTTAAAGGCCAGCTTGGTTTATTGACCAGCAAGTAAAAGTCAAAAGGTATATCCAGCTGCAGTCTCTGACGGCAGTATGCATGTGTAGAGAGCCGTCGACCCAGGCGACTATGAGCTCGTCGAGTCGACCGAAGACACTGACGCATTGCTCGAACTGGGGGCAGTGCCTCCTGACCGTCGTCGCGCAGAGTTGGTGGCGCCGTTGAGTTGCTTCTTGGTGTGCTCGTGCATGATTCTACATCAGTCAGCAACGTGCTTGGTAAGTGTTGATTGCTAACGGATGACATACCGAGCGTAGACGGACATGGCCTGAGCAGGGTCGTCCAAGTCGAAGTTGTTTGCGAAGTTGTGCTGAGCAGTCATTGGCTCGGAGAAGTTGTTGGAGACATAGACACCGGGAGACGACATGTTGTATGGAAGGGATGTGTGGAAGCGGACGTGGATATGAAAGTAACGCCCAAACGCAAGATGCAGGTAGGAAATGTGGTGAACGGCCGATGTCGATGTGTTGGATAGCTTGATAGATGCAGATGATAGTGAAACCAAGGCTTCACGAGGGAGGGGGGAAGCCAATATATAGCGTTTCCTCAATGGATATGGGCGAGCGCAGGTCAGCGCCTTTCCTGTCCGCCACATGCGCTAGACGCACCAGGGCTCTTTTGATCGACGGCGATAATCCCAACACGCTGACCCACTCCAGTTCGAGGCTTGAGGTCAGTGATCTGCAGGGTCCTGCTCCCTTCACCGTAGCGTCCTTGGCGCCATTGCGGACGCGCTGAACGCACCAGTCAGATGGCCTCGATGGCCAAATCCCTGTTGCAGACGTGGTGATCGATTGCTGCATTGACGCGGTATCCCGTGGAAAGGGTCCAGCGGAGCCGTGCCCAGGCGAGCCCAACGGAATACACCAGTGTAGTCAAGACGCGGGCTGGGGGTTTGACACAAGTGAGATCAGCGGCCCGAGAGATGGCAATTGGGTGGCAGAGGCGAAGAGTGGTGCAGCTGCATGCTGTAGGGCATTTTACCAGTATTGCCCATCCTTAGGTGACCTTTCCGCGCCAATTGCCGTCGCTTCCTGCGTTTCTTGACGTGTGACTTGGATGCGAGGAAACCCGAACGACTCATGCTTTCCTAAACCTTTCAAATATCTTTGTTGTTGCCGTGACAGATGCACCGCTGGTACGCAACTATTGGAATGTGCTATGACGTGCATGCGCCGAGAAGTTCTGGGTGGAATGGTCTTGGTGGCGGCTCCAACGTCAGAACGCGGGACATCAGCGTCTCTGTCGACTCGCGCAGCAGACCCATCGTCACGGCACTGTCTTTTCCACCATGGGTGAGGATGGGAATTTTGCGAAAATTCCCTCTTGAAGGAAGCACAACAACGTCATACGCTGCCCTGGATGCGGTACCGATCTGCAAGGTTGACGGCACGGCTAACCATATTCAGTCTTAGTGGCAGGCCTCACCGTTTCCCCCGGCCCGCTTCAGTATGCAGGGCACAGAAGCTTCGCTCACAAGGTGGTGCTTTTTGCCCCAGCATGACTTCAACGGTGACGATGGCTGGTCAAGGCGACAGTCGCCCTTGGGCGTTTTCAGCCTCTTCATGATATTTGCGGGTAAAGGCGTTGGTTTGTGCTTCGCTTCATGGCGCTTAGCCAGCTGCTGCAGGTACCACGATATCATACAGCGGATCCTTTGGCGTCGTTGCCGCGACGACAGTCCTCCATGGGCTGAGATGGATGCGAGCTGACGATGCCCATCGACTACCGACCTCACAACCCCCGCAAGTCCCTTGCGTCGAGTCGCGGCGATCGCGAATATTGAACCTCATCTCGAAACCCGTAGGCTTTGCCTCTAGCATCGAGATAACTGCGTGGCATCGCGATACCTCCAGCTGCCTACACTACTTCATCGCATCTTCAATGAACGATGATGCTGGAGACAGTATATCGCCTCCAAAGTACGCCTTGGTGGTTCGAGAGATATTCTGTGTCTCTCCATCGGCCCCTTCTCGACTCACTGATCAGCCTCTCTGAAACGATGCCCACCGCACATCCTCCTCCACTTCCACCAGAACACTACGAACATCACGACCCACAAGCTGCATCAGATAAGCCTCGCAAACATCATCCGCATCATCCAAGCATTTCGGCTCCCCCATCTGATTGCGCAGGCCCCACCGCTAAACCGACCCTTAGCTCTTTGGAAGAGCGCCTATGATGATCCCTGCCGTAGTGACGATGAAGTTTGCCACTTTCTAGGCGGCTGCACCGAGTAACGTCAATCACTCCACTTTCCCGTCAACCAACCCCACCTTGCCTTCGTGCAACTGGTGGAAAACTCCATGCAGGGTCCAACAGATGGTGTAATAGGCTTCTTCGCGCGGCTGACCACAGACGTCAACCGCTGACTCCTTTCTGCCTCAGGAAAATGGGGCTGGCTCGAGGCTGCCTCTTGTCGACACGGCATGGTGGAGGTGATGCGCATCATCCCTCGACGGGGGACCTTCACTGCAAACGCTCGCCCACTCTACGTGCGTCGTTGAAATCTACGAACATGACCTCCTCCCTCGATATCGCAGCACTCTCCAGACGGATCGTCTCTAGTTCCAGGCCCGAAGATCAATACTCCAGCGCATGCTGCTGCACTCACGGTTGAACAACCGCGACAGCGCTGATAGCATGGACGAATCATCCGGGCTGACGGCGACAATCCTCTCGGGACTTGGGCCGACCAATTGCGGAGCCCTCCTCTTTCTTTCTCATGCAACCACGGAGTGCTAGAAGTGGAAATCTGTGATGTGAGTGCTTGGGCGAGTATTTTGGCTTCATGCATGTTTGACGTGCGCGATGATATGCTCGTCCTAGGTACCTTGATGTCATGGAAGCAAGGAAGCCAGGGGAAGCGAGGCCCTGGTACCACTGTATGGCGGACGCACGGAGGACCGCGTGGTCTGTCGCGAACGGTTCTTCTCCACCGACGAGGTGGGTATTGGTACGGTCGTGCATCCGGTGTGCGATAAGTGGAGCCTAGTGGATGCCGCGTACTGAATGCACGGTTCGGCACAAGCTCTGAATCTCAAAGTGGTATACGGATCGGTCGCTGCGAAGAGAAGATATAGATGGAAAGCGGCATTGACGATCAAGGGCATGAACAAGCAAACAGGTATCATTCCATCATTACGTGCAACATCAAGGCTAAGAAAACAGAACAAGGAACAACGCGAGCCGCAGACTACCTCAGCCGCCATGTAAAATCTCTCTTCACTTCGATTCCCGGGACGCCATCACACGAACTAATGTTCCCAAAATAATGCGTATGTGCCGTCGAATCGAGTCCGTCATTACCATCCTTCCCATCCGGAATCTCGTTGATGTCGTTCGGAGTAGGCAGCACGTCGTTCCCGCTCGTGATAAAGAACTCGGGTTCCGTATGCTTATACGGCAGCACGACCGGAATGTTCGGCGGCAGTGTCGCCACCGTATCGTGGTTGTGCACCACGCGGAAACTATTCCCCATGTTCGTAGTGCTCAGGAACGCAGCGAACTCGACGTTACCCGTCCTCGGCGAGCCGTACGTATACAAGTCGACGTTCATACCTTGGGAACGTAGGGTCCCGGCTGCGATGGTAGCCATGGCGCCGCCGAGACTGTGGCCGGTGGCTATGATTTTGAAGCTGGGGTATTCGGCTTGGGCTTCTTTGAGGGCGGCCATGACGGTGGCTTGCGCTTCGTCGAAGGACTCCTTGAAGCCGGCATGAGCTTTGCAGTTGGCGCAAATGTTGATGTCGGCGAGACCAAAGTCGGCGTTGGCGATCCAGTTGCGGATTGACACTGAGCCACGGAAGGAGATGACGATGAGTTGCCTGGTGGTGTCGGTGGCTACGAAGCCGGACGAGTCAGTCCCGAGGGTGCTGGCAGACTGGTTAGTCTCGAGCGCGAGCAAAGGAGGTAGGTATCAATGTGGACTTACTTCTCGAACTCAGATGTTGTGTTGGTGTCATCTTTCTCCACCAGCGGGCAGTTGCCTTGCGGACAAGTAATCTTGGTACCGGTGCTGTTGTTGTTGCCCACGCAGTATGCTGCGGCGGCGTACTGCGAGAAGAAGTCCAGTTGGTTGAAAGTAGTCTGGTCGATGGCTAGCGAACGTTAGCTGCATGTCCTCATCCGACATAGGCTGCGCCTAATGAAGAGTATTCATCAACTCTAAAAGTATAGATACGTACCTCTCTTCCCAATCACCAATGGCGCCGCACCTGCCAACCCGTTCCAAAGCCCAAGCAGGCTCAAGGCCAGTGAGGTGTAGCTCGTGTATGACATCATATCCGGGGTAGACCACGACAACCTTGGAAGCGACTAAGACCAAGCGCTCAATAGCGAACGCTCTCTCGAACAAAGAAAGACAACAACCAAAGCTCTCAACCCTCAAAGAACCACTTTGCCTTAAGAGACCTCAAGCGCCTACAGTCAGGCCACATGGCTGCGAAACTCCGCCCTCTTAAGCACCCAAAAAGTCCGCTGGACCTGCCACATCCCTTGCCCTCACACTCCCACCTACACCCTCGCTTGCGTGTCGGAGAACAGGCCTTGGCCGCCTACTTCCCCAAACAGCCCTATGATCCGCCACTTCTATCGCGGAGCTATGCCATGTTTAGACAGCTTACCTCTGTGCGCTCTAGCATTCCCGGCTCACGAGCTCGGTTTGGTGTGGAGTTCATGCAAACAATATACAGCCTGTATGCGCCGTCTACACCAAGTGCGTCATCGATCGCGTAGTCGGCATCGAGAAGCATGCATCAAAGGGGGAAATGGGGTGTGGTGGTGATGGCAAAGTGTCTATTCTTCGACCATTTCTCCAGAATTGCTGTGCAAGAGCATACGAATCTCATCTTAGCTGCAACGCGACGCAGGAACGGCGCGCATGGCCGTGGAGGGGATCGTCGGTGATTGCGCCGTGCAGTGAGGCGCACGCGCCGTTCTGCCGCGCCACATGTGTTATCGGCCAACCAGGCGTCGGAACCGCACTACTAGGCGCCATGTTGTTACTCGTGGGATATTTCGCTGCCTGCAGTGTGTTGCAGGAACAGCGAGGCGCCCTCTTACGCGTAGCGAGGAGAGGGGAATCCGTCAATCTTGGCCCGTCATGTGAATGTGCCATCTGGCTCCTGAAACTGTACCTGAGTTGTTGTGTTACCGGACTTCGTGATGGGTACTCTGATACGAAGGCCGCAGTGCAGGTCTCGAGAAGTAATACGAGGGGATTATCGGTAATACTCTGGTCCAGATTTATCATCATGTGAAGCTGGAAGCCCTTGCTGTTGTCGTGGTACACTGCACCAGTGTGTACATAGGGCGTAGTCTGCGGTCCGGATGCGCTAACTGGATTAGGCAGTCATCGTGAAAGCACATGCGCCAATTTGTCATAGAGATTGGAGGACAGGTAGCGTGAATGAACGGATCAACCTAGGTTACCGCTGCAAAGTACTCGAAAGGGTGATGTATTGTCTCAATCCCCATGCAGTCGACAAAAAGGCAGACCACGTCTATAATACGCATAGCTAGGTTAATCCCACTCAAAAGAGGAACCGTCCCAAAGATCGTTCAACACCCTATCGCCGCCATACCCATGTTAAAACTCCCATGGTAATGCAAGTGACAATGCCGACACCGAAGCTACCCAATCCAGTAGAAAGGAAATTCGTAATGACACACCGACGCACACTCCTCTCCCCAAGGCAAAAACGCATCCGCCTATCACGATGAAGCCACCCGCGCACTCCTCCTCCACCACCCGTTTTAAACCCCCGGAGCAGAATCCTATCCATTCCTCAGATTCGCAACCCGATCCCGATTATTCGCCATGGGGCTCGCTGCTCGACTCCCCGGCCTAGGCGTCTTGGGACCAACGCTCTGTGCCCTGGTGCCTATACCAACGCCACGAGAGGACTTGAGCCGCCTGACCTCCTCCTCAAAAGTGGCCAGCTGCCTCATCAACATGGCATTCTTGGCCTTCTCAGCATCAGCGCGAGCATTCGCTGCAGCGTCTACGCGCTCGTAGTGTAGCCTTGCCAACGAAGTCACTTCCGATGACGCCTTCCGCTCTGCGACAGCCAGTCTCGCGGTAAGAGCCTCGATTTCTTGTCGCTGCTCTATGACGGTGTCCTGGACCGTGCGACGCTGCTCGTTTGTGTACTCGAGCAGTCCGTCCGAGTCCTGCTTGCTCTTGATGGCGCGCTGCTCGGCGTCTTTGGACTCTGAGAGTTCTTTTCTCAGACGGATGATCTCGGCTACCTTCTCGTCAGGAGACATCAGTAGCATGTCCTGGTTGGCTCTGAATTTGGCCTGCGTTTCCTGTACGCTCGCAGTCTTTGCATCGATGCGCTCGCGGAGCGTTGTTATCGTCTTGTCTTTCGCTTCGTTTTGCGTCTTCAGGGTTTCCATTTCTCGCTTCAGCCGGCTATAATCGCGAGAATGGTCTTCGTGCCGGGTTTGCTGGGCTTCCCAGCTTTTGGTGTGCTCGCGGAAGCGTTGCTCGACCGCCTTTCGTCTCGCGCGTTCCGTAGCAAGCGCGCGAGCCAGATCTTCTACCGTTGCGTTGGCGTCGATAGCTGTGTCGGGCATCGAATCACTGACGTGAGTGATCTCCTTCATGTTGGAACTCGTCGGCTCGGGTCGTGGTGTCATGCGCATCCTTTTCGCTGGGTCCAGTTCTTCGTCCTCCAGGGGCCTCTTTCCAACCGTTGCTGGAGAAGTAGCTTTCTGCGATTGTTCGCTGAACTCAATGACATCTTTGACGGAACCAATAGATGGCAGTGGCCAGCCATCCCGCCCGCCGTTCTGGATGAAGGCTGCGACTTCAGTGGCCGCCTCATGCGCACGAAGCGATTGCTGATGGTCCATCGCCTGGCCGAATTCTCTCTGGAAATGCGATAGACTGGCGAAGATGGTGTGGAGGCGTCCTCGCAGATCTAACGACGCTGAAACGTAACGTTGGATATGGTCGACCGTCTTAGGTATGACCAGATGCAGGACTGGAATAATGGGTCGATCGCGATTTGCAGCCCAGTTCTTCTGTCGAATGCGAGCTGCTTCTTGGCTACCATCCAGACAGATGATGATGTCCGGTGGACTGACAATAGGGGTGGAATGGTAGGGCAGAACCGTCACTATCAAACGCCCCTGCACAGCGGCCAATGCTGCCTGCCGTCCTCTTGTAGGGAACTTGTAGTTAAGGGAGAGCGCACCTAGATAGGTCTCAATGATATTGAACAGCGTGCCATCATCCTTTTCTGTGACAAGAATAATATGCAGATCGAGATTCTGCAGCTGTTGCAGAAGCACCCCAAGGAACCTGAACTTGACAGAGTTGTCGCTGGTCCATCGAGCCTGGTACTTAACCTGACTTGGGCTGGTCGGTAGCTGACTTTCAGTGTTGATGATATCCACGTGTGTTTCGATCGCGCGCAGCTTCTCGAGGACTTTCTCAACTTTGGCGATATCGTCGAATTGGGAATTCTTTGAAAACGCCTGGAGCGTCTCCCAGTTATTCTTTACTTCGTCCGCGTACATGCTTGCTTGGCGTCCTTCGATCGGCAGAGGCACGATGTACTCGTCAGGGAGCATTTGAAGATCGTCGTTTAATAGGCTATCTCCAGCATCGCTCAATTCTTCGTCAGTAGATGTAGACGCCGCGATTGCGGGCACAGGGAGTGCATTGGAATCGGATCCTCCACTTTCGCCTTCACCCTCATCTTGTGTTGGGACGTCGGTGGATGTGCCAGAGTCTAGGGCAGCCGTGGTGGAATTTGTTATCGCAATGGTCCGCAACGAAACAGGTGCTGGAGGCGCGGGCGAGCGATCTGGAATGGTCGACGGCGACCTCGTGCCGGCACTGGCGCCGCCAAACAGCCTTGATTGAGGCCGCGCGCGGGGGGACGGGGTATATGGCATGCTCCTCTTCTCCATGGCTTCCGCCAGTCTTCTGGCGATATCCTGTTTCTGCTGTTCGTCGTCCATATCTAGGTAGTTTACACTTTGGGAGGAGTTGGGAAGACTAGGACGAGGCGGAAAGGCAATGTCAGATGCAAGAGTGCCGAGGGATTGCGGCGGCGGTCGTGGAATTGGGGATGAGTTACTAACGTGAGCTGAGGAGATAGGCGATTCTTGGGACGAGTCGTGGCGTGAATGAGGCGTACCTAGCCGCTGTTTTTCGTCGTCGATCTCAATTGTTAACCTGATGCTCTCGATAAAGGACTGCTGTGTGCTTAAGCCCTGGTCGAGGGGGACAATCTGAGCGTTTTGTCCTAAGGACGCTGGATGGGATCCTGAAGAGGGCGGATTCTGCGTGGATAAAGCAAAGTCGCGACGCTGCACCTGCTCACCAAAAGCACTCTCCGCAGGTTGAGCAGCGTTGGTAGCGACTTCCTGGGTACCGACCGCGGGGCTTTCTACGCCGGCTATGTTTTGCACGGACGTGCGTACTTCCTCTGGGGTCTCTGCTGGACCGAGGCTCAACAGTTGCTCAGCGACCGACAATTCCTCGTCCGACCGTTCACTGCCTTGAGAACTTTCAGTTATGTGCTCCTCAACTTGGTCCGTGCGTGGCGAAGTACTGCTTTCGGATCGTACAGAGACGCACTCGGAAGGAACGTGCTCGGGTGTTGGGTTTCGTGGGGGCGAGCCGATATCGGTATGAGTTGTTGGCTCGACGATGTGGACTTGAGCAGTAGCTTCGACCGGCGCTGCTACCTCTGGGGAGGCGACTGCAGAATCGAGGATCGTGGTTTGATCTTCACTGTCTTGCTCGCCAGAAGGCTGATGATCTTCAAAGTGCTCTGGGAGAGCACCCTCGTTGACAGATTCGAGCGGCTGAGGCTGCGCCTGGTGCCCAACGCGGTCTTGTTCGCTGATAGCGTCTTCGAAGATACTAGGCGTCTCTGATTGCTCCTGAATCACGGGCTGATCCTGATTGACACTTTCACTCTCTCCGCGATGGTTTGTGACGTCCTGAGCAAATTCCTCAGCCTGGGTCTCGGCCTCTGCGGCGCCGACAATTGTCTGATCTTGGGCTTCTTGAGGCTGCTGGCTTGCGGGACGCGACGAGGTCTCAAAGGACTCTGGAAGCTCTTGGGCCTCGACCTGGGCCTCGACCTGTGCCTCGACCACAGAGTGGCCCTGCGCTGGAGATGCGGGGTCTTGTGTCGAAGCTTGTGGAGCTTCAGCGGGAGTGGTTACAAGCTGCTCCTCAGACAATGGAGTCGGGGCACCGCTGGATTCCCCAGGAAGCAGCTGAAAAGATGCTTCGACGGACTGTGGGGCGCTCTCCTGCTCTTTAATCACGGCTTGTTCCTCAGCTTCAAGTGACTGCTCGGCCTCCTCCGCTTCGGCTGTAGGCTGCCTCTGTACTTGTTGTGAAGCAGACTGAGACGGAGCTTCGGAGGCTTCTCTGGCGCTCTCAGAGTCTTGAGTGGTAGGTAGGTCCTCCGCTTCTGGGCCTTGTTGAGCGTCCTCCTCCGCTTGGGTCGCAGGCTGGCTCTCCTCTTGTTGAGGGGGCGGTGCCACAAGCTGAGAGGAAGACTCAACAGCTTCTAAAGTCTCCGGTCTCTCAATCGGCTTTGTTTGCGCGCTCGATTGTACCTGGTCCACTTGTGAATTCTCAATCTGTGAATCCTCAATTTGCGAAACCTCGATGAGTGAAGGATGCGATTCTGAATCTTCCCCCTGCGAGACAACCGCCTGGGAGTCTGTGACCTGGGTCTCGTCGATAGTATGCGCTGGACTCTCGTCGACGGCGGTCGATTGTGTCTCTGGGACCGAGGGAGGTGATGGCGCGGTCAGCTCTGACGAGGTCGACGACGGGATGGCCTGCGGCTATGTGTCAGCCGTGCTTTCCACCACGTTCCTTGTACGATTTCTTACCTCAGAACTTGACGCGCTCTGCTGCTCAGGAGTGTCTTCCCCAGAAGTGTCCTGTGCAGTGAGGACGTAGCTTGTGTCTTGGTCCTCGTCCTCCGAATCGTGTACTATGCCTGAAGCCCTGAAGTCGCGCCTTCCGATGTGCGAAGACTGGGAGTTGCTCAGCAGCGCCTGCGAGCTGGGAAGCTGGGAGTATCGATCGTGCGCTTCTCGGTCAAAGCTCTCTCCACGCGCCTGTATTTGCACTTTCGGCGAGGGACCCAGACGCGCTCCTGTATCCGGTGTCTCCTGTGCCTCTTCCACAACGGCACCAGAGAGCGCGCTGTTTGGTTCGGTCGGTGCTTGCGAAGGAGGCTCCGGGGGCGCTTCGGGCGACGAGCTCTCGATGATGCGGCGTACACGCTTAAGACGACCGGCGCGTTGCGAAGATGGCTGTACCGGTGTCGAGGTCTCGCTGTTCGACTTCCTCGGCGATGGCGACTTTCTTGAGTCCCTGGATGCCTTCGCTCTTGCGGCTTTGTGCTCCTCCCACGCCCGGATGGCCGAATCGGTGCAGTTCTCGGCGGGTTCCCAGTCCTTCGAATAGCCCTTGGCCTGCCACTCGATCAAGTACTGGAGCTGTCCCTTGCAGATGCGCTCGTCGTGGATCGCCTTTACGAGCCAGTAGTCGCCAAAGCCGGCATCACCAAATTGGAATGGTTCGACTTCCTCAACCTTTGTTTTCTTGCGGGGCGTCTTGTTGGTCGAGGTTCGCTTTCGTTTGGCGGGCGCCATTACGCAGCCGTGCTGCTAGGGAGATAATGAAGGTACGTCCTGCTAGACACGGCCATGGTTAGCTAGGAAGGGTTGACGATAGTAGGATGGTCGTGGTTGTTTGGACGACGAACCATTCCAGGTCAACTTACCTCGCCTAAGTTTCTGTCCAATCAGCGACCAGCAACGCCGGAATCGCCAAGCCTAGCAAGTCTCACAGAGAGCAGGCGCAGGCGCAGGCTCAGAACTTGAAGGTCGACGTTCCTGCGGACCATTATCGCGGATATCAAGGTGGTGGTTGTTTCCAAGGAGTGCAAACAAATTGAGTTGCCGACGTCAAACGTGGGAATAGACTAGCAAACACCAAACCTCCGAAGTACTGCCCAATTTGGGTGAGGGAAAGCAAACGTGAATCACCAGAAGTTACGGTGACCACGACTTCTAGTGACCTTGACGGCCTTACAAAAGTCACAAAGAAGGCACTGTACTCAAGTCTTTCAGCATCGCATTACGGGCACCTTGGCTGTGTTCCAGAAACGTGAGAGAAAACAGTCACACATATGCTGCTGATACGGGCGACAGAAGACCCGCAAATCAACCCACCAGCTCATATCCTACATGCAACCCGGGCACTTGCGACTAGAAATCCTTCTTTCTCGACGTGTTACAGTCCCCTCGGATGCTGAATTAAGGTAGCAGAAGACGCCCCCAACTCCTCTTTTCGTTGTTATCGACCATGCAATGCAAAGCCCCCAGCCGTTCTAGTGTCCATACCCACCACCTCGGTGATTCGAATGGCCGCCATAACCGCGGTAGCCCCGGCCTCGCCCGCCATTGCTTCTATACGCCTGGTCATTGCCGCGTCCGTTTGGATTGTTGTTCCAATGACCACCACGGCTTCCATACTGCTGGTTGTTGCCTTGACCGCCGCGGTTGCCATATTGCTGATTGTTGCCTCGACCGGCCCCGCTGTTGCCCCAAGAGCCGCCGCGGTTGCCATAGGCCTGGTTGTTGCTCTGCATGTTGCCGAAATTCGGGTTGTTGTAGCCGTACTGGTTGGACATCGGCATTACCGGCGGTGGCGGTGGAGGAGGATGACTTCCAGCAGGGAATGATGCCGGGGGTGGCGGTGGTGGTGGAGGCGGCGGGACAGACCCATAATAGGGATGTCCGGGTAGCGGTGGAGGCGGTGGAGGCGGTGACGGGCCTGGCGGCGCCGGCGGAGGATACCGGCCTTGACCATAGGGGCCAGCATTACCGCCTCGGAGGTCATAGTCGCCGCCTGACGGACCGGAGTCGTTCACAACATCTCCCCAGGACGTGCGACGGGGATCGTCGCTGCGCCATGGCTCGCTCGGATCCTTGGGCGGTGCGGGGAAGCGCCGTGCTCGGTCATTTCTCATCTCTTCCTCACGTTTCTCCTCGGTGATGTGCGAAGAAAAGCGTCTCTCTCGGCTCTTCCTGGGCTTGTCCTGGTCCTCACCTGTGTCGTATGCTGGTGAGAACCGCCGCTTTCGCTCCATATAGCCAATATTGGAAGACTTTGATGATGGACGGCTGCTGCCTGAGGACTGCCTCTCCCATTCCTCGCGCTGCTTGATGTTTGCGTTGATTGCTGCCACACGCCTGCTGACCTCATCCATGGGAATGCGGGCCTTGTCCTTCTCGACGCTGATCACCGCGGGACATCCAAACTCAGTCATCTGACGGGCGAATTGTGGCGACCAGCCATTTCCGTTGGCCACAGTTGTCTCTATCCCAGTCTCCTTGTTTCGCTTGACTAATTGGCCGATACCATCGAGGTGGAGCGTGTGCTTGGCCGTCTCTCCGGTTGGATTCTGAAAGGTGGGATAGTATTTCAAGTCGAGGTCTTCGAAGTATTCATCAAGAAGCTTAACCGTCTTCTCAGATGGATTGGTTGTGTGGTATTCCACTGCGATCAGATTTCGACCCACAATCGGCGTCTTCGGCTTGCGGACCATGGGTTCCAACATGTACGACGCAGGCAGTCGATGCCACCCGCCTTTGCTGTCCCCAAAAACATCTGGCCACGTGTAGATTCTCTTGACCAGGTCGCCGCTTCGAGCGGCTCGCACGGCATCTGTCGCCAGATCCTCGAGAGCATCCATCTGGTCAACGGGCAGATAATCATTTTCAGCCCAGAATTTGAGTAGACCTTTGAGTTTGCGTGCACAGAGAGCGTCTTTCGGGACGACTGTTGTTGCCGCCAACTCCACGAGCTCTTCGATATACGGCTTTAGGTCCCTTGCGAGTAATCCTTTCGGTGATTTGGCTGGTTGGTGATATTTGTCGGCGTGCAGAGCATCACTGATGATCAACAAGCAATCCAGGCGGTTCCGGCGTGCCTTGCTGGCACGTCCTGGCTTTTCATGATTAACCTCAAAAAGCTTGGCCATGGTGACTAGGTATTCTCCAACAGCTGCGACGCGGTCCTTGTGGTTTGCAACGTTGCCCATGATCCATTGGGTGCATGTCTAAGGTCGGCATTAGGTTGCTCTTACAAAAACAAAAAATCATACTATTGTGACAAACCTGAATATTGGCGCGCGTGTTCCTCTCGAAGACGGCATCGAGGCGGTCGCAGAAGAGCATGACATCCTCGGTGGGCGCCGCTGTTTTGTCAAGGACGGCCTTGCCCGCAGCGCCCGTCTGTAGCTTGAATCTGAGTCGTAGGCGAGCAGCGCGTAGCTGGCTATTGAATATTCTGTCCTTGGTCTTATCAGCCATGGTTCCCTCAGAGTTGCTCCAGAAGTGGCAGCAAGCACTCGAGGGTATTGTTGTTGTTGTTGGAGCAAGAGAAAAGTTGAAACGCGCAGTTGAGTTTCTGCCGTTGGCCCGTGCGCTGAGGCTTGTTTCGCGCTAGTCCTTCACTAGCGCGTTTTGCGGCATGCGGGAACCCTACCTACGAAGTTCACAACTGAAGTCCGACTTCAGGACATGAATCTGCGACAAGACCTTGAAAGATTGCAAGAGAATCAAGAAGTAATGTGATAGACTGCTATAAACAGTCTGACTGTAGGATAATCCTTCCCGTTTGACGCTCCCTTTACGAAAGGGTTTTCAATCCTTCCAAGGTCTTATTTGTCCAGGACTGACAGAGCAAGTGAAGTAAGTGATCAAAGCTTGCTTGTCGAGGCGCTATTCGTGGATACGATACAGCTTCGTTTACTTATTCCAAGTCGATACTTTCCGAAGAAGTCCTTTGTGCCGATTCTCTAGGTTTTCGCCAACAATGACCACATCGAACGACGCCATCCTCGACGAAATAACATCTATTAACTCCATCTTCGACGAAGGAACCCTTACATCCCTTTCCAACGATTCTAACACATACAGCCTACGCCTACCCTCCCTCCCCTCAATCACCCTACGGCTCGAATTCCCCCAGGACTATCCCGACGCCCCACCCTCCATCCTCGGCACACAAAGCGTAGGCCAAGATGTACCGAAAGGCATGGGCTCACGAGTAGTCGGCATCGCCAGAGACATATTAGCACGCGTATATACACCCGGAGAACCGTGTATCTACGATCTGCTAGAAGAAGTAAGAGAAGCTGTAGAAAAGGCTGAGGAGCAGGAGACGATGCAACTGCATGATCTTCACGACGAGGAAGACTCGACTGCACATCAACAGTCCGAAGAATCTTCAAAAGACCATGCGCTTGATCTTGGACCAGAACCACCTTGGACCATTGCGCCTCCCATCACAGAGAAGAAGTCCATATTCCTCGCACGCGTAGCACCCGTCACCTCCCCGGCCCAAGCTAAACAATACGTCGCCCATCTACTAGCCACAGACAAGAAGGCCGCGCGCGCAACGCACAACATGACAGCCTGGCGTATACGAGGGCCGAATGAAACGAGTTTCCAGGACTGTGATGATGATGGCGAAACGGCTGCGGGTGGTAGGATGCTGCATTTGATGCAGTTGATGGATGTGTGGGATGTTATGGTTGTGGTGACGAGATGGTATGGGGGTGTGTTGTTGGGGCCGGATCGGTTCAGGTACGTACAAAGGGGTGGGGTAGTGGATTGTAATGGCCTGTGGCTGACTTGTGACTCGTATTTAGGATAATTAACACGGCGGCAAGAGAGGCGCTGGTATTGAGTGGGTATGTGAAAGAAGGAAAGGATGAAAAGAAGAAGGGGAAGAAGTAATCAGACGAGTATGGATTTTGAGTGGAAGCTTGTGTAAGAGGAGATGCAAGAAAAGATGTATGAGTGATAAGACCAAAGGCATTTTGGATCATCAAATCCCAACTATTTGTGCCATCGTGCAATGACCCGAAATCCTACTTGATAATTTGACAGCGCCTGTCAAACCGTAGGCATGGAGACGCCAATCCTACCAACCCACAACTCTACCCACATGTCGTCCATCTTTACTGCTCATAGTCCGCCATCTCCGTATCCTCCTCCTCCATCTCAGCATCCCCATCATGGTTCTCCCCATACCCATTCATCTCATTATCACCATCCTCCTTCTCGTTCATATCATCCGCCAGATTCGCCATGAGATACAATCTCTCCGCATCTCCAGCTCCCTCATCACCCACTACAATCCTAGCACCTCCAACATCCATCCGCTTAATGTCCCTCCTCTTCCCCCCAAACCTCTCATCCAAACCCTTCTGCCACATCTCCCACTCTTTCGGCCCCGGCCACCCTTCCCGCTCTTTCGTCACCTTGTCGCCCCTTCCCCTCCACGGCCTCCCCATATTCTTCCCAGTCTCGTAGTCCACAAACCCATACGTGACAAAATCCAGCAAGGCAGTGTGGACATTCAATCCCCTCCGTATCGCCTCCTCGTAGAGCACATTGAGAGCAGGCTCCAACCTCCACCCACCAAAATCCCACCCCTCCCTAACCAGCACCCCCAGCCCACTCCACGGCACGCCCGTATCCTCCTCATTATCCAACCACGGGAACCCATCCCCATCCAGATCGATATCCATATCATACGTGACGACCATCATCTGGATCATGTCATCGTAATCCATCGTCTGTCTCCCGGCCAGAACCTTATACAGCGTCGACAAACCTCGCTGCGTGAGGAGCATATGGCTGAGTTCGCAGATGCCATTCCCTAGCACCGCGTCGCCGAAGTACATGTCGAGCTTGACGACAAACAGCACGATGAGGTAGATGTCCGTGTCTGCGAAGATGTCTCGCGAGGAGAGCAGCATGGCGCGCATTTTGTTCGTCTTGGCCTCCATGAGAAGCCAGTACTTCATCAGTGCTGTGTGCGTGTCTTCCGGGACGCGCAGCCCCGCAAGCGCGAGCGCGGTGAGGATCTCGCGGATAACGGCGTCGCGGTAGCACACCATTTTTACCCACCGCAAACTCGGGATATCCCTCGCAAGATGGGCGCGCCCATCCATGGGCCGGAGCATTGGATCCGTGATACAAAGTTTTGGGAACATGACCCAGCTGAAGATATGCGCGGAATCGTAGGCATGGTAATTCGCGTAGTCGGAGATGATACTGGTGCTGTATTTGTTGAAGCGCCAGTGGAATTCCTTATCGATGGCGTAGAGATCGATGAGAGTAGTTGGGGGGCAGCGGATGGCGAATTGGAAGAAGAGGGTCGGATGCCGAAGGAGCGCTTTGTATACGAAGAAGGGTTGCGTGGGTAAGGGAATGGTGCCGGGGAGGGTAGTGCCCCATGTGTGGCTTGCGATGTTGCGTCGGCGGTGATGATGGCGGCGGACGATTTGAGGGACGCGGGGATTGGAGGGCGAGGTTGTGGTGACTTTGGGCGTGGTGGGAGGCGAGAAGTCCATGGAGTGCGCTGGTCGTTTGCCTTTGCCCTTGCCGGGCGTAGACGGGCCGTCTGCCATCGTGAGGATGGGCGCGATGGTGCGGTGAGTATTTTAGGCTCCGGGTGTTTAAAAGGTCGTTGTCTTCGTAGGCGTCGCAATGCTGTAAAGTTGTGATCGATGAGGGAAAGAGGACGGCATGTTCGCCCTACCAGAACTGGAGCGGAGTCCGTCGAGCGAGGCTCTTCTCGGCAAAATGTCGCTGTGAATGTATCGGCGTGATCAGGCTAGACACTTTGGAAAGGAAGAGAGGAAAGGAGTGAAGGATAAAGGCGGAAAGAAACAATGGAGGCGTAGTCCAGGTTTGTGTTCGCAAACGCTGCTATTACTATTGTTCCCGCAGCAACGAAGTGAGGGTGTGGTTGCTATTGTTGTGCTTGGGTGCACAGTCCATATGACGCAATGAAACGAGGTCAGGCAGCAGTGAAAGGGTGAAAGATATGTGCTCGGGAACGTATCCCGCAGAATATTTTAGACATTGTATATGGCGAGTAGATGAAAAGAAAAGTGGTGAGTATCACCCGTCGCCTGTTGAAGGCCATGCATCTAGTCTAATGCAACAAATGACATGACCGCCTACCTGAGTGGATGAGCACCTTCCCGTACCTTTCAAAACGCCGTTCCTAGATTGCTCGAGATCTGAAGTCACGAGGATATGACCACAAATACGATAACGCCTGGCCTATCTGCTGATATTCCTTATTTCCGATTGATGAGATTCAAGAACTCCTCCCTCGTCTTGGCCGTCGACCGCATGCGGCCGAGCATACAACTTGTGGTGGTTGTGGCTCCCGTCTTCTGCACTCCGCGCATCACCATGCAGAGATGGCTGGATTCGACAACGACGGCAACTCCTTGCGGCTGGAGCATCTCGGAGAGGGCGAGGGCAACCTGCTTCGTGAGGCGTTCTTGGACTTGTAGACGGCGGGCGAACATTTCGGCGATGCGAGCGAGCTTGGAGAGGCCGATGACGCGGCGGTTGGGGATGTATCCGATATGCATCTGCCCAATTAGCAAAAAGTCGTCCGATGCGACGGCTTGCTTACCTTTCCAGTGAATGGCACGAGATGGTGCTCGCAGAGAGAAAAGATCTCAATGTCCTTCACGATGACGAGTTCGTCGTGGTCTTCATGGAATACAGCGCCATTTACGATATCTCGGAGATTCTCCTCGTAGCCTTTCGTGAAGAACAGCAGGGCTTTCGCGTAGCGGTCGGGGGTGGCGAGTAAGCCTTCACGGTCGGGATCCTCCCCAACACATTCCAGGATTGTCCGGACGGCACCAGTCAGCTTCGCCAGCCGCTCTGCTTTCTCTTCCTCTGTCGCCTCCTTCCGTTCGCGCGTGCCTTTGCCTGTCAATTGTTAGAAATTGCGCCATACGTAGGGGTGCATCCGGCGCCACTCACTCGGCCAGCTCAAGCCGTCAAAGTCAATGGTGGGATGCTGCGTGTAGGGGCTCTGGGCGCGGCTTGTTGCCAGCGGAGTCTTTGCACCCTGATCTTTGTAGCCCTCGACGTCTATTTCGCTGCGCACAATCTCATCACCGGTTTCGTCCAGGTCGGCACTAGTAGAGGGCTTTGGGAAGTAGCCATTCGGTCCATCGAAGTTAACTACTTGGCGACCGCGATGCGAAATCTGTATGGCAGCTTTGAGATGATCTCTCTCTTTGCGATCGCGTGCTTCCTGGGAGAGGCTGAGCGGAGAAGGGCCATTGGAGGGGCCATTTGTGAGGTGGGAGGGAATGGGCTTCGGCCTGAAGGGTGGTGAAGCCATGGCGGGGAGATTTGGGGAGGGCAGTTGGGGGAAGAGGGCGGATGGAGGATTACTTATTGTTCTACGGATGCTAAGTTTGCGTGCTGGGCAAGCGTGCCAGAAGCCTGTAGCAATCGACACACATGGCCCCCAGTGCAATGCTGGAGGGGACGTGAATGAGTCGAATTGCGGAAAGTTTTTCCCATGCCAAAGAAATCGCTAGCGCGCTTGCTCTCCTCCCGCCGCGGTTGACGTCGTTTCGCACGGGCCACGGCGGTCACGGGCCGGGTTGAGCCTTCCAAGGTTGGGTCTCTGTTGCCCGAACCGCCAACCTCTCCGCATCACTCCATCAACACCACCGCCCACCCATCATCTCCCGCTGCAACCCTCAACACACGAGGTACGTATGCCATCGCGGTCGAACTAAATGCTGTGTGCAGACATGAAGCGCCGGGCCGGCGGGGCGACGATGGGGACGTCATTCTGCGAAGGGGGTCGGCCACCTTGATCCGGCGGCCCTCGCGCTCGAGCGCACCTAGGACAACAACGACGCCCATGGCCCAACAGCGTGCATATCCATGTTCGAATCACGGCAGTACCTGTTGGCGAATATGCGACGAGATCTGGTGGCGGTGGAAAGCCTGGGGGAACGCTTGCGTTGGTGCTGGCCCCAGCGGCAGAGAGATCGCGCTGGTGTTGGTGCCCAGGTGGTTGGGAACATATCCTCTCGTCGTTGCCCTCAGCAGGAGCATCTCTTTATTTTGTTTTGACTTGCAGCATCCTATTTGATGCCAGCTCCAGCTGTTGCCTTGCACCAAGCTGCAGGCCACCCCTCTTCGCACCGCGTTCGACAAGTGTTCACCGAGATCATCACCGGCAACCGATACGCGCGGCATTCCCTCCAACGGCACGGACATTTGCCTCGTCTGTTTGCTCTGCTGCTGCATGTTTTCACGTCTGCATGCTTGCGGCCCTGCATCTGACCCATATGATCATCACTCACAGCTCATGAATGGTCTTGTTCTCCGATGTCACAGCAGGATAGACTGTCAAACAGGCATTCCAGCGAGCTTTGCTACCTCGTTTACTATTTGGTCGGGGATTGAACCAAGTTTGCACGCCCATTGAAAGACCCCGCACCTGGCTTCCATCGTGCAAGCCCCACACGGTTTCACACGCACCACCTCGAGTCTTCCGGCGCGCGGCAACTCGCCAATCCATCGCATTAGACGAACTACTACGAGTATCACCATTATACAGCCAGCTCCAGGCCGGCTCCGCATCCCAACACACCAGTTTCCATGCACGGTACGACAACTTTAACAGACACATGACACTTCAACAGAAGCCAGCAGCCATGAGGGAACAGGGAGATACTCGCCAGTCCTAGAGTGTGTGAGCGACTTATCGGCCGCGCCTGGTGATGTCGATGTGCTTTTAGATAGAATTCGTAGTTGTGCCTCAATCCCTGGACAAGCGCATCGGGATCTGAGAGATGAGGTGGACTGGGATTCTTCAAGAGAAAGCCTAAAGAGGCCGCACTCTCCGGAGCGGAACGTCCTGGACTGCATCTGATGATGCCTGAGCCTGCCGTGTGGGCGATCTGGAGGGCTCTTTCTCGGGTCACGGGTGTCTTGGCACGCTGCGGACCTCGACGTAAGAAAGTAGGCCTCGGGCGAGAGAGGGCGCGATCTGCAGCCCACACCACGCAGGACAGTGCTGGCAGATTATTCCGAGGCAGCATCTTGCGGCAGGCACCTGGACGTATCCGGTCTTTCATATTTACACTTATCAGTACCTCCATTGTTCGCGCAAGGCTGCGCGGCCCGGCGCTCTTCCAGGGTTGTCGTTCTCGGCTAGGGAGACTGACACTTGGACCGCGAACCTTTGATGCCGCCATCCCTCACCGACGACTAATGCCATCTCTGTCTACATGGCTGGGTTGCGCCGGGCCCAGGACATAGACCAGTGGAGACCAGAGGAACCGTCTATCCGAGACAGAGAAAGGGAGAGGCCGCGAGGGCGGATTGTTGAATCGCGAGCTGCGTCACCGGTGCCACGCGCTGCGAGGGACTCGTCCAGACGAGACAACCGCGATCTCGACTCACGCTCACTGAAATCTTTTCAACGAGGCCGTTCACGCGAAGGGAGCCCGGGTGGGGATCGCGCACGTCGGCGCAGTCGTGGGGATTCAAGGGAGGACCGCTATCGACCGTCGCGGAGAGCGCCCAGCGCAGACAGGGCCTCGCACTCTCATCGACACCACCACCACCACCACCACCACCATCGCCGGGAGACTTCTCCATCAGCCAAACGGTACCGCAGTCGCTCTCCATCTCCGCTGCGGGACTCGTACAAACGAACGAGGCGCAACGGGAGTCGGAGTCGGAGCCTCGCGCGCTCGAGGTCACGAACACGTCGTGCAGACTCCACCCACAGACCAACTGATAGGGCCTTTTCCCCACGACCTTCACGCTCCGACCGCGACCGAATTACACGGCGCCCAACACCCAACTCGTACGTCCCCTCATCATCGGTCCGCCGCCGCTCGCCGTCGCCTGCCGGATCATACTACAAGTCGACCTCACATCGGTCGCGGAGGCGGTCTGTCACGCCCGACAGGAGATCTCGGCGTGACGAATCGCCCAGGCGTGCTTCTCCAGGCCGCCATCACAGAAGGCGTCGCACCCCATCTGAGGAACCCAGGGAGAGAAGACATAGAAATTCCACCATCAGGAATAGGGAGCGCAGTCGCAGTCGTGAGTCGAAACGCCCTCGCTCCCGTTCACCCCACCGCAAGCGTTCTGTGACGCCGGAACGAAAAAGATCCCCACCACGCTCTCATCAAAACAGAGGGTCCCCCCGCAGAGCCCGCTCGCCACGTGCACCTTCCCATCCTAGATCTCCCCGCACGCCGCCTCATTCCTCCAGAGCCGCAAGGAAGTCCGACCAAGACTATACAGCAGACACACCTCAGCAACCGAAGAAGGTAGCATCCAGGAAAAACTCACCTGCACCCAAAGCAGGCCGCGATTCGGACGCTCCCAAGGACAACGAAGAAGAGGGCACGATGAGAGGTGCATACTACCAGGGCCGCGGTGGCCATCAATACTCGCCACAATATCCTGCCGCAAACCAATATTCTCCCCAAGCCCAGTCACCGTATGCTGCCGGAAGAGGGGGTTGGAGCGGGCACCAGCAATATCCCAATCAAGGGTAAGTGAGGACACCCCACTGCTTCAGGTTATTGTTAATATATTTTAGATCTCCAACGAACGGATTCTCTCCAAACCAGTCGCCCTACCATCAGAACTATTCACCCAATCAACAAGGGACATACTACCCGAACCAGCAGTACCAAGGAGCGCAGCCTAGTTTCCAGGGCTCGCCGTACCGAGGTGGCGGCTATCGAGGTAACCATTTCAACGGACCGGACAGACGGGTATCAGGTCCAGGTGGAGGCCCTACCTTCACCCCTATCGGAGGGCGGGGTCGAGGTGCTCCTCCAACACAATTCTCGAATCTCTCTTGGACGCCCAATACCGGCACAAGGGGTGGACGCCCAGCAACAGAGGCTCCGCGCCCTTCAGGAGCCGCTCCTCCCCAACCGCCAGCAAGTACACCAGCCACGACCGAAGCACAATCTACTGCCGTCGATGCCGATGACAATCCTTTCCGCCCATCAAAAGATCTTCGCGTAGAGGACGAGGGAGCTAAAGAAGACACACAGATGCCACCTCCGACGAAACCTGCCGCAACGCCCACACAGCCCAAGTCCGGGTTCAGCTTCTCACTCAAGAACCCCAAGAATCCGATCTCTACACCGACCAAGTCTCGCAGCAGCATTGGCTCAGACAAACAGATGGAGTCGGTGCGAGGAAAGGAGTCCAGTCTGGACTCGCCATCAAGGGAGCTTCCGTCCAAATACTCATCGGATAAGAAGACTGGACGGGATCGAGACTATGGTGTGGAGTCTGATAGAGACAGGGAGCGTGATCGAGAGCGGGAGAGAGACCGCGAGTACCGAGATAGGGACAACCGACGACGCGACGATTACTATGATCGAAAGCCTACAATCAGAGATTCGCGAGACAGAGATCCTCGCGATCGAGACCCTCGGGACGTGCGGGATACCCGCGATGCCCACTATCGCGAGAGAGAATACCGGGATCGGGACATTCGCGACTCACGAGACCCACGAGATGCACGAGACCCACGAGATCAACGAGATACACGGGATGCACGAGACCTGCGGGATCAACGAGAACGAGATACACGGGATTTGAGAGACCGAGACCGAGACCGAGATCGAGACCGAGACATCAGAGATCGAGACCCACGAGATGTGAGAGACAGCCGAGACATTCGAGATGCTCGGGATCTTCGCGATATGCGTGAGAGGGAACGAAGAGATGCGCGAGACCCATGGCCGACCAGACGTCCAGATCCTCGGACCGATAGTCGACCAGAGAGCCGAACAGAGAGAAGAGAGGTACCGCCTCCAGCACCAAGGACCAAGATTGTCAAGAGGAAGCGAGAAAAGCCTCGTCCGACCTTGACTCCGGATTTCGCGGCTTCAGAATCAGTTTACTACAGGAAGCCAGGCAATGAGTCGGTGGTCGGCTCAGGCACGTACGGGAAAGTCTTCAAGGGAATTCATGTCTACACCAAAGACATGGTTGCCCTCAAGAAGATCCGGATGGAAGGTGAACGAGACGGCGTGAGTATCCCTACTCCACTGTTGGTTGACTGTTGCTGATCCGACCTAGTTTCCCGTTACTGCCATACGCGAAATCAAGCTCCTACAGTCCTTGAATCATGACAATATCGTCCAGCTGCGAGAGGTCATGGTCGAGAAGAATGACTGCTTCATGGTGTTCGAATACTTGTCCCACGATCTTACCGGTCTTCTGAACCACCCTACCTTTCGACTCGAGCAGTCCCATAAGAAGGACCTGGCGAAACAGCTCTTCGAAGGGCTCGATTACCTACACCGACGCGGCGTCCTACACCGAGACATCAAGGCGGCGAACATTCTCGTGAGCAACACCGGACAACTCAAGCTTGCCGACTTCGGTCTCGCACGATTCTACGCAAAGCGAACCAAGCTCGACTACACAAATCGCGTCATCACAATATGGTACCGCTCACCAGAGCTGTTACTTGGCGAGACACAGTACGGCCCCGCCGTCGACATCTGGTCCGCTGCCTGCGTGCTGGTAGAAATCTTCACCAAGCACGCCATCTTCCCTGGTGACGGCGGCGAGATCAACCAACTGGACAAAATCTACAATGTGCTCGGCACGCCCACGGTGCAAGACTGGCCAGGCATCGTCGATATGCAATGGTTCGAGCTTCTCCGTCCCACGGAGCGACGTCAATCCACATTCGCCGACAAATACAAAGACCGCGTGACGCCCGCCGCCTTCGACCTGCTGAGCGCAATGTTTTTGTTCGACCCAGCCGCCCGCCCCAGCGCTTCCGACGTGCTCGAGCACCCGTACTTCACGACGGAAGCACCGGCGCCGAAGCGCGCCGACGCACTGAAGGAGCTCGAGGGCGACTGGCACGAGTTCGAGAGCAAGGCGCTTAGGAAGGAGAGGGAGAAGCAGGACAAGGAAGCACGACGGGCGGCTAGGGAAGAGAGCCAGCGAAAAGAGGATGGCAAGCGCCGGGCTGAGGGGGCGGCGGCCGAAGAGCGCGAGGCCAAGCGGGTGAAAAGTAGCGAGGTCGTCGCTGGGTCGTGATGCTGAGGAGAAAAACTCTTTTGGGCTTGTTTAGCTAGGGTGCGGCTTGTAGAGTGCGTGGAATGTTTACGCTATATGAATATTGTGAGTCGCATATTGAGCGGCTGTGCGCTATAAAGGCTAGATGTCGTTGCTATAGGCGGATTGCTGAGGCGAGGATTGACCACGATGCTGGGACTAAATGCACTATTCTTTAGGCGTTGGGCCTGGCGTGCTGCGTTGGTCGTGTTGTTCCCGATTGATTGCGCTTTCGTGACTTTTATCCGCTGGTGTGGACGTTGCGCCGCATCTTGGGTGCAGAATGTCTGCCCATCATGACACCATTGCATACTTTGCACCCTACCTCGACCGCTGTGCCGGTCCGCGAGGCTCGAGAAGCGTTACCAAGCAAGTGATCGACATTCTTCCCCGGATATTACTAGCAAGCTCACGGTTCAACGGCTTTTGTTTCCTTTTTATTATCCGCCTTTTTCTCTCCCCCTGTGCTGCGCTGGCCGTGGACAGACGATCGCCATAACTTTCTCTCCGAAATTTAGTGCAGCCGAGCGGGTCCAGTCCAGTCCGTTCTCTACGGAAAGCATTGCGGAAAGAGAAGGTAGCACGAGTGGTGGTTTGACCTCTGCGCTGCTGCGAGGCTACCGTGCACGAGGCTGGCTTATTTGCAGCGCAGCGCAGTGTGCACAATGCAGGAACTCCGTGGCTTGGCGGTCAGATTTCGATACTGAGCGCATCGGACTCTTTTTTTTTTTGTGTGGAAGCGTACCTGGGCTAAATATGGGCGGTTTGCATGTACGAGTGCGGTAGGGTTGGGGGGTGCTGATGATGGGTATACCATTGTTATTTCTTTGTTGATGTGCAGTTGGGGGGCGGGGTGCAGGGGGTTCTATGGTTGGCGCTGGGAGAGGGAGGATTTATTGGAAGTCATGCTTTGGGTGAGGAGGGTGAGAAAATACATGAAGGTAGTGTGAATTGGGACTGGGTGAGTAAGACGCGGATAGTGCAACCATGGGGGCGTGCGATCTCGGTGACGGTATCGGGTCGGAGTTGCGAAGGGGATCTGTGTGCGCATGGTGTTGGTGCGGTGGTTCCGTGGATGCCTGATGCATGGTCCTACGCTGCACTCGAAAAGGCCGATACCATGCAAGGCTTCAGCTAGAACCCTCAGCCGGAGAGAGCGGTCGTGGTAGCCGGTAGGTTGGACAGCGATGCGTAGGATAGATGGAGGGGCAAAACACCATGCACCTATTGTGCCTGCAGCCCAGCGCTCTCAGTCTCATGGAGATTTCTCAGCACCACTACCGCAGCGCCGAGTACAAATCCGACGATCCCCCATGGAGAAAAGGCATGTATGCCGGTCGGCCTCTTACACGGCTACGCTGCGCTGCAGTCCCATGGCATGCAAGAATACAGTGCTGAGTAGAGTGTCGGACAGGTTAGGTAGTCATACCTTACCTTAGATGTGCGGATTGGGAGTAGAGCCAGCCTCGCGTCATCGCCGTAGATGAAGCATAGATTGCGGGCTCCTTCTCTGTTTGGCCAGGCTGGCTGGAAGCAGTAGTCGGCAGTGCCGCAGGAGCTTGGTTCGCACCGCTTTCCCAGGCTTCGGTGTTTAGGAGTGCAGCTTCATCTATTCGTATAGAGATCGCGGGTGGGAAGTGGCCGAGAAAATGTCCTGATTGGGCGGGCCTCCGATGGCGGGGGCTTGGGAAGAAGAAGAGAAGGCTTCGGTTGGCGAGCCTCGTTGACTCGTGGGGCTATTCCTGGATGGCGCATGGGTGTTGCGATAGACATGCAGGCATGATGTATGTGGGACGAGGTGTCATTCGTCGACGCCGACGCCAGCGACTTGGAGACTGGCTTTGGATGCCCGAGGAGGCGTGCTAGATCGCGGGAATCGGAGGGGCACGAGGTCTTGTGAGCAGCAAAAGGTGCTCGTCGTGATACGACCCCGAAAGCCCTTTTCGTGGACGCGCTCGCGCAGGCGGCTCGCAGAGATAACGTGCCTGTGCTCCTCGCGAAGTCGTGAAATGCGGGCCCTGCGATTTCCCCAGCGGCAGGGTACGAGACCAAAAAGGGTCCCTTTGTCACTTCACCGCTGCAACGGGAGGGCTCCACGCTCCCAAACCGGCTGTGGCGCCAACATCTTCTCCACAGTTGCTCCACCAGCTTCCTCTGGCGGCGCTGGACCGTGAGCCGGGAGAAATTGTGACTGGCCCGCTGGCGCCCTTGCCCCTGAGGCCAGCGGCAGAGCAACGGCAGAGCGGCAGGAGAGACTCCCAAGATGGACGGGCTAGAGAGCCATCGGCGGCAGATGCTCAGGAGGGTTTTTAGTTTAGCAACGACGGCATGGTGCCCAGCAACGCGAGCGTCGTCGCGCGAAGGGTTTGTCGTGCAGCAGCGGCATGGCGAGGACGGCTTGCTGCGGTCCTCGAAGGGAAAAGGACAAAGGCCTCTAAAGGCCTCTGCACGCTGAGCGAACGACGTCCCAGCGCAGCTGCTTCCCACGGCTACCGCGCCGACGATGCTGAAACGCTTTTCGCCGTCCAATGGCGCTCTGAAGCCGCACACCTCGCGAGCACACCTTGAGGCAGCTGGACCGCTAGCGGCAGAGCGGTGAACGTCGTGCTCTGCCAGTAGCCGTCGAGCAATGGCATGCTGCGCTCGAGGGGGATCTGCTCATCAGAATCTTCGCCTTCCGCCTTCCGCCTTCTTCAGAGCAGCACCGTCGCAGTCGGACCTCGCGCACCGCCAGGCGGACTTGACAGCTGGTGGAGGAGATTGTCATCGGCTAGCGTGCACGTTGCATGCCGTAAATGCTGCCATATGGACGCCACCATCCGCGGGCTGACCCTGGGCCTGCATCGTCAGAGCTCGTCTGGTGCACTTGAAACCCCCAGGCTGGCCTCGGACTCGCGCACAGACAAAGTTCGTCCGCAATATATCTGATATACCATCCCGGATATTGCTGCTTTGCGACTCCCTCGCCGCTCCACCCACCCATATCCTGACCCCAGACCGTACATACATATTCCTTTCTGTACGGCTGACTGCCGCCTCTTGCACCGTTTTTCTTGCTGCCGTCTGACGACAGTCTCACTTCGAAGTGGTGGCCTGCCTCGTGTGTCCTCAGCCACGACGGATCTCTGACTATTGGTGCGTAGCCTCTGTGCGCCCTCGGTTTCACACCTGCGAGCGCTGGCAAGCCATTCACCCACATAATTACCACTCCGACCCGCGCCTTTTCGGAGCCTGGTGCACTGCGACTTGTCGTTTTCTTATTCATTCCTTTATCCCTTTGCCACCATGGTCGACCTCGCTGTCTCGGCACAGCTGCAGCAATGGACCTTCGAAAAGCCAACCGTCACCGTCCGCCCAGAGCGCTCTGGCAGCTCTGCATCCTCCCCGGATCTGTCCCATAGCGAGCCCGAGACGCTGCGGATAGAGGCCGCTGCTGTGGACGCCGCACAGGACCTCGACTCAAAAGATACCCGTTCCTTCCAGCAGAGGTACCTGTCGAGCGAAGAGGACCTCTCCCCAATGGACGCCAACACTTCTGATAGCGAGGAGTACGACTCGGACGTGAGCATCCACGACGCTCAGAAAGAATGTCTCAAGGCGAGGAAGATGTCCATCTCGAGGTGGGACAAGGGACTGAGCTGCGACATGGCTGTCAAGGTGTCGATAGTGCAGGTTCGACCAAAGATGATTGAGCTCGCGAACGCAACCGTTGGTTCGCCGATCCAGCCAACGGCACAACGGTCAGCCTCGCTCGCCCAACTACCAATTGCAACAATCAACAAGCTTCGACAACAGGACCAGAGTGCTCGACGCTCGCTTCTGGTCTCTTCATCTACCAATCGATCACCATCGCCCGCCCGCAGCTTCCAGTCAAGACGGCCTTCTACTGGCCACAGCCTCTATGCGCACAGCAACAAGAGCGCACTGCAGCTCTCCGATTCTGCATCATCATTCCAGACAGCAAGCTCCACACGCAGCTCATCGCCTTCAATCAACGAACAACCAATCGCCTCAACCCGACCCGTCAGCGCCGCACCCTCATCACATCCGGCCCCTCGCTCCTCCCTATACATTGCCTCGTCCGCCAACAAGGAGAACCGCTCCCCACTGGCACCCTTCCCACCACTGACCCCCGTCTCGCCCGACGCCCACTCCTTTCTCAACTCGGACCCCTACGAAACCACAATGACCTCGGCCGCCTCGCCCATCATCAAACCCGCACCCCACAAGCGTCTCCGCTCTATTTCGCAGAAACTTTCCCTGGCCCGGATATCAATCACCCCCTCAACCAAGAAATGGGACTCGCGCATCAACGGCCGGCCCAACGTGCCTCCCACACCAGGAACCCCTCACACACCCCTTACCCCCATGACGGCACCCATCCTCTCCACCAACCTATCCCCCATGAACAAACTCCGCCGCAACTCCCGCATCAGCTCGCGCCCCACCACGCAGCGCGGCCCCTCGCCCGAGATACCCCCCGTGCGCACCCTCCCCGCGAGCGCCTCGCCACTGACATCCCTCGCCAAGACGCTCGGCGCG